>WBMZ01005002.1:0-117728 GCA_013400975.1 Atrichornis clamosus
TGCCCCCGGCACGTGCCGAGGGGGAACCCCGGGAGCCCCCGGCCCGGCCCCGCGCGCCGGGAGCGGGGGCGCGTTCGGGGCCCCCCCTGCCCCGCTGGGCTGCCCGCGGCCACGTGGAATCCTGGAAGTCGGCAGAGGTGGCGGCAGCGGCTCACCCACGTCTCGGTCCCGTTCGAAGGGATCATTTTTCCCTATTCTGCTCCATTATTCCTAGCCTTAGGTGCACTCCAGCAGAGGCCGGGGCTCCGCAGCCGTTTATCCAATCGCTTTGCCACCAGCTCGGTGTTACCGATGATGGCACCAGAGACGTGGGCAATATCCAGGCAGACCTGACCCCCTTTTCCCTTAATTGCTGTGTTTACTCTTCTCCGTTAGGTTGGATTAGTTGCATCTTCAGTGCAACCTTTTAAAAATACTTGTTAACCGCTGCATCCTCAACGTGATCTATACATCAGAGCAGTGAGTATGTGCATGGAACAGGCCTTAGTTCATATGTTTGGTTATTTAGATGCAAGGTAAGCATACGTTAGCACCCTCAACACAAGAAAGAATCTATAAACCTTTTTTCTGTCTTTATTGCAGATGCCTGTTCTGAGATACCAGAACTTACACAAATTCTTTTCAATATTGCTCTACAAGTTGCATGTTGCAATTGAAAAGCACTGATATGATACAAATGGTGTGACAACAAATTACATACAGCTCTGTTTAGCTTTGTTGTGCTTGGCTTTGGTTTTTTTCCTCTCATTTCTCCTTTGCTGTTTCTGATTGAAGCCTACTTCACTTAAAAATCCCCACTTCCCCTTTGAAGAGCGCCATCTTTGTGGCTGACAAGTTCAACAAATCTGAAAAGCAAGACTATGTGCACAGGCCCTTCCTAAGGATGCCTGGGTGTGGGCCTACCTAAAGCCTTGAATGTTAAAGCTCTCGTCAGAGTTGAGAACTTTTCATGAGGAATCACTCGCAAAAAAGAACAGTGATGAGGTTGTTGTGAAGTAAGCTCTTGCATTCTGGATTAATTAAATTTATTTTGAAAGGCATTATGCTCACTCACAGGCACTGTAAATATTAGTAATATGGCCTGAAGGAGAGCTGCATGGATCAATCAAAACTGGCTTCAAGAGGCTGTGCCCAGTCTCAAGAATTATCCTGGGCTACCCCTGAAAGTGGCTGCCAAGGGAAGGCACCCAGAAGCCTGGCAGATCACCATCTGTCCTATTGTATCCCTTTCTTCAACTGTGCAGTTTACATTAGTTACCTTATAAATTACACATAAGGCCATTTCCCAGTCCTTGCAGCCATCACAAGCACTGCTGGCAAGCCACCAAAATCCCAGGTAACCCACTTAATTAATGAAATATCTGGGAGACAGTGCTCTCGTCACTGGGAAAGGCTGAGGCAGAGAACAGTGTACTCCTGTCATTGGAGGTGAAGAGATCTCGTAATTCCCTCAGTGACTCCATGTATATATTGAAAAAGAGAACCTCAGCTTTAAAGCTCTCCACGAGTAAACGCCCAGGAGGTAAAAAACCAGCATCCAGCATGTCTAGAGAAATAAATGGAACCTGTCTGTTGCTTTGTCTATCAGCAGTTTCTGTGACTCATCTGTGGGGCAATACAGCAGAAGAAGGTTTTGAGAAGAAGAATCCTTCTGAAAGTCGGTTTTACCATAACACAAAGTAAAGTCAAGGTACCTCTACAGGGGAATAAGTTTTTAGGAACTAAGTGGCAAGATGGACATTGTCAGATCCCAAGGGATGTGATCAACAAAATGACAGCTATGTCTCCACCAAAACACTGCAGCCAGGGAGAACAGCCCTACCTGGAGGGCACTGGCAGAAAGCACCAGGGGTGACTCAAGGACACCCACAAGGTTTTGGAGTTAAGGATATAGAGGATCCGAGGCCAGCTATACTCAGACTGGAAAATAAATACTGGCAGCATGTGATGGGGTTCAAGCTGCTCCTGAAGCAGCACAGCTCCACCTGGCACCCTGACTGCCAGTGGGGGCTGGATGTCCCCTCTACACTCCATGTAACATCCGTTGCATGATGTGAGAAACACTGATCACACAACAGGGTTCAATAGAAAACCCCAGGTCCCCCAGTAGTTTTGGAACTGGTCATGAACTGTCCAGAAGGCAAAGATTTTGGAATATCACCAGAGAAGGTGACACATGCTGAAGAGGCCCTACCAGAAAACAAGGAGCAATGTGCACTGTTCACTCATGGAAAGCTGCTGTGTGGAGCCTCACATGACAAGTCACAGAAATTGCTGGAGGACAAGGTGAATGGAATCAGTTTGCAGAGGTGAAAGAACCCAGGTGACTTTAGACATAGCTGAAGGACAAAAATGGCCAGTACTTGATCTCTGTACTGACTCAGATGGTGGCAAATGTTCTCTGGAGGTGGCCACAGCAATGGAAGCAGAGCAACTGGCACTGCAGTGGGGTAAATCCACCTGGGCTGCTGACCTCTGGCAAGATGTTGGTGCTTGTAAAAGTATGTTGGGCCACTGAAGAACATCAAAACAGGCTGTTGAGATAGAAGTGATTCCGATGAATCTGCACTGGCAACGTAAGGGTGAATTATTTACAGCCCACAGGCCTGTGACTCCTCAGGCCATTAAGGAAGAAATGCATTGGTTGCAGAACATGTTTCACATTCATGGATAAAGGTGAGAACTAAATAAACTCAGTGAACATTTTGGAGGGATGGCCCAGAGACTAAGGGAATGGTAGCTGTGTGTACCTATATCAAAAGACTGGAAAGGTGGTGGTGGTTAATTGGGATGTATGGGAATGCGTGGGACCTGGGTGTGTTGCAAATAGTGTAGAATAAGGGGTGGATATTGTCCAGGTTTTGGCTGGGATAGCATTAATTTTCTTCCTAGTAACTGGTATAGTGCTGTATTTCAGATTTAGGGTGAGAATAGTGTTGATGACACAGGGATATTCTAGCTATTGCTAGACAATATTTACACCAAATCAAGGACTTTCCAGCTTCTCACCCCGTCCCACCAACAAGAGGTGGGAGGTACAAGAAGTTGGGCAGGACAGAGTCAGGACAGCTGTCCCCCACTGGCCAAAGGGATGTTCTGTACCACACAGCATCAAGCTCAGTATAGGAACAAGAGGGAAAGCTGACTGGGGGCTGCTGCTCAAGGACTGGCTGGGCGTTGGTTGGCAGGTGGTGAGCAGTTGCATTGTGCATCACTTGCTTTCTGTATTCTTCTATTGTTATTATTATTATTATCATCATCATCATATGCCCTATTAAACTGTCTCTATCTCAACCCACAAATTTTACTTTTTTTCCCCCCAGTTCACTTCCNCCAGTTCACTTCCCCCACTCACTGGGAAAGGGCAAGTGAGAGAGCAGCTGTGTGGTGTTAACCTGTCAACTGCCTGACAGGTTAAACCACAACAGCAGCCCAGAACAGCACACAGTTATCCTAAAGAAGGTTAATTTATACAGTGTTTTTTTCATTTCTTTGCTGCAATTTTCAGTCAAGAGCAGACAATGCAGTTCTGCAGTGACAGCACCCACTCCCAGTTCCTGTACAGTTGAGCAGCACACCTTCGTCCCTTGGACAGTTTATGCTCCCCAGAAATACTGGGAAGCAATATTTCCCAATACTTGGAAGCAGTGTGCCATAAAGATATTTCTAAGGCATAAAATATTTAGAATGCATTCTTATTCCTGTTACTGTTTTGAAGAGGTCAAAAGTGACAGGTACTGATTCATATTTATTTTCATGCTGCATGTTATGGAGCCAAGTCACGACTTTGATTGCAGAAGATACCTGTGACAATTATAGTACTTCCCACATTATTGTCACAGTGCAAAGATGGCACTGCTCCACACAGTTGCTGTGAGAATATAAAGCAAAGCATTTACGTGTACTGCTTGTCAGCAGTTGTACTGCTTTGCACGCAGCAGACGTGAGAGCTCAACATGTAAAGTCATGTACTCAGACCTAGTCAAACACCATGTACTTCTTACGTTCATTTGTTTAAACTCTAACAAATGTGTTACAACAGGATCTTACTCCTACACTTTATGGAAATAATGAAAATTGCTAAAGCAGGATCATTAACTTGAAAATAGTTTTGAAACGTCTTTTCAAATACAAAAAAAATCCCCTCAAAACAAAACCCCAGCCCCAAATAACTTGGATTCAGATCCCCCAGACTCTCTTTGTAATTCACTCCTCTCAGGCTCTGGGGTTTTTTTTCAGCTGGTCCTTTCCTTTCTGCCTGCACACTTTGCCAAATGCTGTCCCGGCCACACTTGAGGACACATTTCATGTGGTTTCACGTGGGACCTCTAGGCCAGGGCTTTTTCAGATCAGTGACACCCTTACTCTGGCCATTACACCTAATGTAATGGTGCCAACAGTGACCCAAAACACAGGAATGAAACTCCTCATCACCACAGGGGCTGTCAGCATTCGACCAGCAGCATGTGAACCTGCCTTTTAGTGACCACAGTCACTAAAACTAGTGACCACTGCAAATGCTCTGGAGTCATACATGATCCCACGCACATAGAATCCATCTCTGCATCTTCAGCTCCCCTCTACCTGGAATTTTATTAACCCACTGGCCCCAGGAGCTGAGCAGCTACTGGCTACCAGGCTGAAGTGCCACCCCAGCAGGTGGTAAGCAGAGCCACCTCCCACTGACTTGGAGGCTCTCAGCACCCATCCAGAGTCCTGCTGAAATGTGCTGCTTTATATCCAGTGCTGGGACATTAAATCTACATATGGCAGACGTCCCCTTATGTGCAAGTTGTTGGCTCCTTCTTAAATACGGTATGTGGTAAATGCTGCAGATACAAACAAATCAATCCAAAGGCTGGAAGCTTATTGAGTGCCCTCAAGGGCAGACTGATCAAACACACGGAGCTGCATCAACAAATCTGCAACCTGCTGAAAGCAGGGATGTAAACAAGTCAGGGAACTGGTCAACTGCTAACCCCAAATGAAAAGCAGAGGAACAAGGGCCAAAGAGGTTTACGTAAGCTGAGAGGCCTACTGTACAGCTAATAAAACAACTAATTCTTAGGGAATTTTCTTGTACTAAGGACTGAAAATATGTCAGTAGTACTGTTCATAATAACATATATGAAAAAATGCTCTGTTAAAATAATAGCAATAATAGTAAACCTTACAGAAAATGACTATACTTCAAGCAGCTTCAAGTATGTTATTGTCTTATTCCAAAATTAAATAAATGCGGAGCAGCACATGTAGAGGAGCAATCTAGTGCCTGAAATTGTTTTTTTACCTCCAGGTATTGCAAGCAATATTGAAGGTTGAAAGACTAAAGATTCTGGGAGTCTAATCCAAACACTAGATTATGCCTCAGGATATTTCATTGCATTTCTCATCTCTCCCCTGCAGAGCAAGTTTGTTTTGCTTGTTTATGTGGGTGTTCAACATCAACTGGAGAAACAGACTTTAAAAAAATAGGACAAATATAATAGAATTTGCTTCACACAAAATGTGTAAGAGCCTAGTTAATATTCCAAAATATCTGTGGGGATTTGCAAGGCAAACAGATTGAAACAAGGTATTAAGATTAAAACAATAAAAAACAACAGATGGGATCTTGGATGTAAATCAAACTCCATGCAATAAGCAAAATACAAAATGCACTCCTGTCACATTTTATGAAGTACAGTCTTTAAGAAAAGTTGTCATAGAAATAACATTCAAAGGCTTCAGTGCCTCACTGGCATTCAGATAACATGTTTTAGACAAAGAAACTCAGTTCCTCAACGCAACACTTACCTGCAGGCTTGGGAGATACTCCCACTGCACATTCCTGGCACACATAATTACCTGGGAGAAGCTAATTTATTTAGAAGCCAGTGCTAAGTTCCCCTACTTGTGGCATGTTTTTCCACACATACAGATCAGTTTTCTGAGCATGTGTTAAATGTCAGCAGCAACACTAAGCAATAACCTTGTGGTGAGTGTCCAGCTGCTGAAGGAGAGGGGCAACTGGAGTCCCGCTTGGTTCAGCAACGGGAGCTGAAACCATTCTCCGATTGGGATGAGGGAAGTGAATGAGTGGCAGGAAAGACACGTTGCCCACCACATCCCAGACCCTTTTTTTCATTAACATTGAGAGAAGTGGCCTAGTTCATTTAAACAAGAGACAGTAAAATCTCCCCCAGGTATCCTACAAGATGCTGAATGATCATTTGCACACGATTCCTTCCCTTCAACAATAAAACTTTTCTTCCATTTAGGAAGCAAGGAATTTATCTTTCAAAAACTTATGTTTTTAGCTTGTGTTTACAGAGCTTGCAAATACAATAGAGAGATTTGTCTGTATTTGTGTTGTGTATAGAGATGTAATGTGTTTTGGTATTTCTAGTCTCAGAGCAGAAGAACATGTCAAAACTACAGAAAGAAACGCTTGATTTACAAACATCAAACACTGATTTCTCCTGCAAGTCACCATCACAATTTCTGTACTGTGATTATAATGGAACTACATACTATAAAATATTTATTTCAATCGTTGACATTATAAATTAATTTGATAAGTGACAACATTTCAATAATGTAGGTTTTATTACCATGTTGTAGGATGATAAACATCCTGTATAAGGGATGAACAGGCGTATAACTACAGACACATCTGCTTGTAGAGAGTTCACTCTTTCTGATTTAGGCCTACAATCTTGTTTTGCGTCTATTTGTTCATATAACATTTAAAAAAGCTAAAGAGATGGTGGAAAGCATGTTGGCATGGCTTATTCATGCACTAATAGGCAGTGACAAAACTATTTTTCTTCTCTCTCCACATACATATACTAGCTCTGTAGTTAAACTAATTAACTTGAGCAGAGTGTGTGATGAAGTGTAAGCATGTGATTCTCCAATTTGGGAATATACTTACTCAGAACGAATGGATCAAGCAGTGTTCTGAATCCTCCTTCCACTCAACCATGGGCAGCAGGGGAGCTTTTAACTAGTTTGGTCACATCTGAAGCAGACATCAGTTTGTCTCCGTTGTACCATCCTGTCCTCAGGCATTGCACCTCACATCCAGCCCACCTGCCTCCAGGAGACCCAGAGAGCCATCACTGAGTCAATGGCACCTTTGAGAGGAAGAAAGTGAAGGTGGGCAAAGCCCAAAGCCCCACTGCTGTTCACAGCCAAGGCCCCATCCAGTGCTCAGACAAGATGTCAGGCTCATTCTGCTCAGCCAGACATCTCCAGCAGTCGTGGCTGGCATGGCCAGGCTGATGCTTCATCATGGCGAGCCTGGAGTGTGTCTCTTCTCCTTGAGGGCTGGCGGGCTGTGCTATCTCTCCCAAGGAGTGCACCTGCCTCATGGCTGCATGCTAAGGAAGAGCTCAGCCTGCAAGAGCTGTTCTCAGCTCTGTCATACGCCAGCGTGGAGCCAGAGCTCTTCCACCTGGCATCCCACCAGGGGTTGATCCTGAACCAACCTGTCCTTCCTCCTGCTCCCCTCCCCACTTCCCCAGCAGAGTCCAGTTTCTCTGCCCCCCCCGTGCATCCCAACCCAGGACAGGGGATGGATTTCCGAGACTGCAGTTTGTTGGCTGCTGTTGGTTTGCCACAAGAGAACCTGTGAGCCCCTCCTGTGGCTGGCTGCTGAGCTGGGGTTAACACAGTGCCCAAATCAAGTCCTCTCGATACTGCTGCTTGCTTCTGCCTGGCTGCAAATACCTCTCGTTTCACTTACAGTCTCAGTTCACAGCTTACGTAAGCAGACGAACTTCTGCTTGCCTGTGCCTTAAAAGCACATTTCCACCCCTCATGATCACAGGGTGAAGCTCAAACACATGATTTAGTTGCATTCTGGTTTTCCAGAAGCAAACAATAAATAAAGTTAGCCTGTTTAATAGTGATTTCAAGCCAGCCATTTTTGAGGCCTGATTCAGAACTGTTAGTGGTCCTGCAAGAAAATTCTTGGCACAGCAACAAAAAGACAGGTTCCCAATAAAGTATTTCCACCTCAGCAGAGATCCATCCTGCAGGAAAGTCTCTGGTCACCCATACACACCTAGGCTGCACCAGTACAACTGATGTGTGCAGCAGCAATGCCTACCTCGTGGACTAGTCAGATATATCCCTTGCTACAATGATTTTTGTCAGATCTGACTTTTTAACTAATCTAGAGACCTGGAGGTGCTAGAACTTACTCTTTACAACATATCTGCAGGGATCAGTTATTATCTTTCCATTAAGAGGAAAGGGGGAGGGGGAGAAAGAAGAAGAAAGGGAAAGAGATTGAGAAAATAGGTATAATTTCAATATTACAGCAGACTGGCAAAATACCAGTCACCAAAAAGCACAGACTGTCAGGAACAAAACCAGGAACATAGCACAAGCTCACCTTGCTTCTCGTGCACACAGTCCCTTGTGCACAAAAGTACCTTACGAAAACTGTATTTCTAGTCATTCTGATGAGGAAATCTGAGAGCTTGTGGCATGAACTTCTCCCAAACAAAGGCTGCAGTAAGTGACGGGGGAAAGCAAACAGGCCTGTACCTTTCCTAGGAGCCGCTTTCAGGCCTGTTACAAGCAGTGGCACTGGTAAAACGAGCTGTACAACCTCTGTACTCTCTTTATCACAACGCCCTACACTATCCTTTCCTGTTAGCACTTGGCAGCAACAACAAAGAAATTGGGCCAAAGACAAATGCTGAGTTCTACTGTGTTGCTGATGCCTGAAACAAATCTCTCTACCTCCCTCCATGCTTTCTCCTTCCTCAAATCCACCTCATGTACTTGAGGTGCTGCCCGCTGGCTTTTGCCCATTATCTGCCCAAACCACCTGCCTGCTCTCTACTGACTGTACGTTCTCATTCTCTAAAGGACATGATGGACCATGATAGACAGTGCTGGGAAGCTCCTGTCCTTCCCATCAGGAATTGAAATGCACCTGGGTCAGGTGTTTCCAACCTTTCTCAATATTTGCATCCTTAACGTTTTTCCACCACTCATGTGAGCCCCGTCTAGAAATGCCATTTGCTCAGACACTGCATAGTAAATACAGACTTGCTTTCCTTAATCACCTCCCACAGACCAGCTGTCCTCAGGCAGCCTTATTTGTTGTCTGTGTAAGAGAGGCATGAGTGATCCCCAAAGCATGACTTCAGCTCAGATCACCATTTGTGGATTTCTCACAGACTTTCCCTGTGGTACTGAGAGCTGAAAGAAGATCCCCTGACATAAAAGCAGAATACCCAAGTGTGCTATTTAAATTCTAGGAATCAAAACATTTCAACTCCTCATTGGATGGAGAATGACAACATTTCAGGTTAACAGGAAAAGCTGAATTTATACAAATATTTTGGTATAGGTGAGTTTTCCTGCCTGTGGAAAAATTAACCTTCCTATCCAATAGAATGTGCTTTGGGTCATGGCAGTGAGCAGATGTCTATAATCTCCTGCACGTGGAGAATTTCCATAACATCAGAATTAGCAAGAAGTAAATAGGGAAAAAAACCCTGAATGGAAACAAATGGAAGACTGACGTGGCTGTGTTCCACAAAGTACGTTCTGCAGCTGCATCACTGCTCTGGAACAAAGGGGAATATAATTATTGTTGTTTTACTTTCATTTCCCATTAGCAAAGCAAAAGCTGAATAAAAATGGTTGTTATTTCTGCAGGCAAGAGCTGGCAGAGGTGAGCGTATGAGGTCACATAGGGAAATTATTAGGAGACTTTCTTAAGCCTGAGTAGCTCATGCACTCAATGAAAAATCTATCAGTAAAACTCACCATTAACACTCTGTTACTGCAGGGCTGAGTCAAGGCTTCTCAGATGCCCTGAGGATAAGGCTCAGCCACACCTGCTGGGGTAGGGCAGGACTTGGCTGCTCTTACTGTCAGCCAAGCCAAGAGTGATAATTGCTTTTGAGGACACGTCTACTTCTTTTGTCATGCTGGCCCACGCTCCCAGGGTGCTTCCTGCTCGCAGGGGAAGCGAGGCCTGCCATGGTCCCTCCCTGTAGCCAGGAGTTTCTAAGCTCACTTGTGGGGCTGAGGTGACTTGGCATACAGGCAGATACTCAACCATACACTACTTGCCTCAGTTTGTTGCTTCCTCCTTATTTATGACAGCAAAAAATGAAGCTTCTCATTCTGTCTCCTTTCTTTGCATTTTGGAGTTTGTTCTTTTGCCGCAGAGACTTGCACCACTTTCTTATTTGCTTGCAAAAATCATCACTGTGGACAGAGCAAAATAAATTAACAATAATTAAGAAGGAGACACAAAAACAACAAAGCAGCTGAGCTGCAGCATGGATCCCACCAATCTGTGTACAGTGGAAAGTGCCAGTCAGTAGATACTTGCAGCATCCTTGTACTATAAATGAATCCATCTCTTTCAGTTCTGCTGCACAGGGCAGTAGCTCTGGGCTGGGAAACCTTCTGCTTGTAAGAATGGCAAGATATTGTCTGTTTATGGGGAAGTGCAATAGTTTGTGGGAAGGGTAAGGGGTTGCTCTTTTAATTTCTGTCCCAACTGCAGAGGTTGTTGCTTGCTGTGTTCTTCCCACATGCCTGGTTGCAATTAGTTCTGTGCTCTCCCCAAGCACCACCCAGCCAAAACTGAAGGAGAAAAGTATTTCATTTAATACCTCTTTCTCCTGTTTTCTTTTTTCTGTTTTGTTTTTCTGCATTTAAACACTTAGCAGGCAGACGAAGTGTGACAAGAGGTCACGCAAGGCCTGCTGCTTTGAAACATCTGCAACACTGTGTTCAGTTCCAATACCAGCACCTGACCTGGCTATCCAATAACAACGTGAAAAACCCACAGAACACCATGCTTTTTGTCATTAATATGATCTTTAATAAATGGAATAATGCACCATTTTTACAGCAAGCCTTTTCTCTCAGGCCTAAAGAATAGCCTTTTAAATGTTCTTATCCAATGTCTCTGTATCAATACAATCTCTTTATTTAGGTTTATATATAACAAAGCAATTCTTACAAGTATTCATAGAAAACTCTGTAGTGGCTTTAACAATGTCAGCTTTCATAGTGGCATCCACAGATGATTAAAAACCAAAAATTAGCTTTTTATTTCATACTCACACTGTTCCATGAAACACAACTTATACAGCATAGCAAGGGTATTGGGCAGCTTATACAAAAGAAATAACTGAAAGCAATTATTTATAAATTCATACATGATATTTCCTCAGTCGTTTGAGAGGAAAACCAAAAATACCCGTTAACAAAAGGGTTCTGATGAGACTCCATATTCTAGGATTTCTCCCCCTCTTCCCCCAGAAAAGCTCGCTCAGAAATAATGCTCTCTTTACAGTCTTTCATAAGGAAAATGGCAGTTTCACATCTCCTTATTTCAGCTTCTACAGAAGACCAAACCCTAGAAATCAGTTTTTGCCATGTTCACTTTCCTCTTAAACTGCATCTGGGAGGGAAAATAATCAACAGCAATTGTAAAATATGATTCCAGCTTATATAAATGTGAATAGAGCACGCTTTCCTCTAGAGACAAAAAGCAGACAAGAAACATATACATAGAAACCGTTTTAAATACATTTCAACAGTGTGAAAGAGAGAGAAGAGTCACCAATCAGGAAATTCGAAAGTGACAAATGAGTCAGCTATAACCTGGACTTGTCTATTTGTTCTTGTGACTTCTTACAAGCTACAGAAACCAGAAACATTAACTATTTTCTTTCTTTCTGAAAGAAGACTGAAGTGTGATACTTCATGATACAGTTCTGAAGCACAAAAAAAAAGTGAATCAAGTGCTCTAGAAATAAACCTCACACGTTTGCTGTCGTAAAAACAAATGAATGGGCTACAAAAGTGGACTTTTGGGAGACCTTGGAACTAGAAGTTATAAAGGCTAGTTACTTCTGCTTTAAAATAGTTACCAGGTGAGATGCTGTGCCCCTGATGGATGTACACTCCAGCGATCCATCTGCAGACGCCTGCAAGGACTGGGAAGAAATTCTCCCTTCCTGTGACAGTCACTGGGCTGTGGAAGCATGGTGCATGCATTGAAGTTAACCAACTGAATGACTTGAACTTTAAACAATTGCTGAACAATAGGCTTTGAAAATATCTGATGATTACACTGTAAATTAGCATAACTCCAACTAGTTCCTGCTTATTATGCACGTGTGTATTAAACCACAGTGAAATAAACAGAAATGGCCATAAAAAGTACTTTGTACTAGTAATGCACTGCTAATACAGACCTGCATGGAGCCCAGATCAACACTGAGGGGCACTGGTGTAAATAAGGATTTATCTTGAAACCTTCCACTCCCCTGAAGCAGTTCCACTTCTTGACAACAGCCACAGCTGCCCTGTGCCATCCCTGGCAGCCTGAAAACCCCAGCAGCAACACCCAGCAAGGCTCAGGAGCCAGGGCTCGCGCCTACAGTCCCACATTCCCCATCAGCTTTCCCAGGGCTAATCCTCCCACCGAATGTTTAACAGCACAGCCAGCAGAACCCATCCCTCCTTTGCCCATAATCAAAGGCAGACTCCTCCTTGATTCCAACTTGGCTCAGCTGTGAGCCGAGCAGGTGCCCATTCCCTCAGAAACACTGGTGCTGAACAGAACGGCCATTTGGCTTTGCAGGAGCACCTACATCTCTCATCTGCAGAAATGGAAGTTCTGCCACCAATTTTACTCAGTACAGAGGAAACCCAAGAATGAGAAATCTGATTTGTTACTATTTCGCATCAAAACTGAAGCTACTTGGGGGGTGGGTGAGATCAAAAATGGATATATTTCTACAGCTACAGTTTCATATGACAATATAGAAGCCTAAAATGTTCTTGGATTTAATGGACTAAAATACTATGTTTAAATGGCAACCACACACATAACTATAGCTACTACATAAAAAAGCCTTGCAAAAATTATGCGTTAAGTGTTTGGGGTCGTTTTTTTATATTTGAGAGAGGTATCTTAAATTACTCAGTTTCAGATAAAGCTTGTCACGTGCATTCCCAGGTTTCTCTCTCCCTCTCTCTCGCTCTCTCTCATAACTCCATTCCACCCAAACAATCAGTGACAAGTCTGTCATGGGAGATCTCGAACTACCGGACTACATGTCACAGTCTGATCCCACCTTCACTGCGATGCACTGACAACAATTCTAAAATGGCATATTAAAAAAAAAATCCACATTATACTTGCTACCAGTGCTACCATCTGATGCCGTTAACTCACAGAATTTAATCCTGAAACTTACACACAACATACATATGCATCTAAATACATACAGAGTTTACATAAAAATATATATATATCTGGCTTCACTGCAGTATGTATGGTTTTTTCACTGAAGAAAGACCTAAAGTGGAACAAAAAATAGTAAGCACATTTTAAAAAGAAAGTTAATATATTTACCTGTTAAAATGGGTAGTGGGAGACCAGACAGAAAAGTTCAAATAATCCAAATCTGTGCAAAATACGAAGATGTCCAGTCTATAATCCAACTTTCAAAGACTAATCAATCCAATTTCAATTTACTTTGATGAGCTGCTACAAATTTTCCAATTAGACATTTAGGTTATTTATATGCTACTGTGCTTGGCAATTATTATTTTTATGGCTTAAACCCAGCCTGTTTCAGCAATGGGAACAGCCATAACTTTTACACAAGTAGAAATTACAGCTTAATTAATTGCTACTGTACAGACTAAATATGTGAATTTTAAAATTCTCCCCAATTAGGCTAGAAATGTCCATAGTAACATTTCAATGGCTATGAACTTTTGAGTATTTTTCATTAAAGAAAATGATAATCTGAACATAGACACAGTAATGTTATATTAGTGGACATTAACATTTAAAAAAGGAGTATCATTAGAGCAAGATGCACTGAACACTGAAACTATGGCCTATACAATGTATACATATATATTTTTAAGTAAGAATTCATTATTATTAAGTTCGGGCCAATAATCTATTCCATACAATTAAAAAACTTTCTTATTCTCCTCTCTGAGGCAAGTAGGATTCTAGATTTCTTTTAGAGAAAGCTGACAGGTAGGAGGATTCATACTTTCTAAACATATTTACGAGGTGGGCTTTTTTTGTTGCTTTTTTTCCTGAAACTTGCCAGCATCTATTTTGCATTGTTTTGTGCTCAGTGCAATGGAAAAAATCAAAATGTGTTGCCTTTGACAATTAGGTAATTTTCGATATGAAAACACGACACAAACAAGTGGCATTAATAAAGCAAAACAAGAATGGAAATGTTCTTTGTTTCTGAGAATATTCTAATTATGATACTATCAGATCCCTTTATTTTAGCTGTGCAGCTTAAGTGCATCTTGGAGTTTCAAGAGAGGCCTTGTTAATAATAATTGTTTAGATATGAAGCTATAAAGCATAAAAGCAAATTCAGGGAAAGTGTTGCAGATAATCTGACTTGTAAATACCAATTTTAGAAGGAAATAGACCTGACTATGAGGCAGGTCTGTTCAAATGGTTAGAATTCCCATTCTAAAAGCCATGTTATGTTGGTATCCCTATTACAGGAAACAGAATAAGAGACAATGCATTCACCTAAACAACTCTCCTGGCTTCTACTCGTAAGCCGTATTATATAACCAGTAAGGTTTTGGATTTTGTCTTATATAGACAAACATCAAAAATGTTTGCTCTATCATTTAATTCAAATTATCCATTAGAAATTACCATAACAAATATTCTACTGTTGCCTATTTGACAGTGGCACAATTAAGAGGTATTTACACTACCATTCTAGTTTTATTTTGCTATATTTATCTTGTCTGCAATATATATGAAAAATTGACAGAAAATTATCAACTTTTATCACTATCCTTTTTTTTCTAAAAAACCAACCAAACAAAGCAAAATCAAAACCCACAAAGAAATACATCACATTTGTCTCCCTTGTTTATAGTACATTTTATCAACTCTCCCTGTGTTTGATCTGTAGAATTCTCTCTCTTACATGTATTTTGTTTGGTTAAGGATGATTCCCTGTGGCACAAGATAAAATTCAGTATCATCTACCTTACAGAGAAAGTATTCTATGGAGATTGAATTATGTGCTGTGAGAAGAAA
This sequence comes from Atrichornis clamosus, assembly GCA_013400975.1. Taxonomy (NCBI): domain Eukaryota; kingdom Metazoa; phylum Chordata; class Aves; order Passeriformes; family Menuridae; genus Atrichornis; species Atrichornis clamosus. The sequence continues at coordinate 15,086 of WBMZ01005002.1, forward strand.
AAAAAAAAGGCATTACTAAATTAAGCATTAAAAGCAAAGTGCTAATCTGATCTCATCTAGCTGTGCAGAATTACAATATTTTGGTACCTACTTAAGAGTATGTTTTGATTGACCTTTAAAAATGAGTATATTTTCTCTGTTTAACCTGTAGGGCATTTTGTGATAAAGTACATTTTTCTATCATGTTGCAAATTATATTTATCCATGGTTGATTGCACAGCCAATCTTGCTACTAATTAATCCAAAGGCCCTCCAGCAAGTGATAGAAATAGATTAAAAAAAAAAAAAAGTATTGTTCAAGAATGTTTAAGGAAAACTGTAGAAGAACATTTTCATCTAGTATTAAAATGATTTTGATTGCATTGACCACAAAAAAGTTGGATTTCTTACAAAGGCCTGGCCTGCAAAGCAAGGCTACAAGACTGATGCAAATCTGTCTCAGCAGAAAGAAGCAGCAGTTAGAAGTAACTTTTCTCTCCCCAGAGTGTTTCGAGTTAGGTAAGAGTCCTAAACACTCTTTTCAGCTCACATTCTGAAATGATACATGGAAGGCAAAGCACAAGTGATTGGGAAAGGAGTGAACAATCTTCAATACACACAATACAATGCTCACCAAAGAACACCACCGCGCTCTCCAACGGAGACACAACGGAGGCCAGGAGAGAAGAAAGCCACAGTGAGCCTTATGAACAGAATGCCAAAAGTTCTGATTCAGGTCTTGAAACCCAGCTGAGCAACTGGCAGGTTTTCAACATCTGGGACATGAGATTGCAGCAGATGGGAAGCCAGAGAGTGAATTAAAAGCCAAGCCAGAGGAAGGCTCTATTTTTGAAGAGGGGAGACATAACTGTATTATACAGGTGGATACCATAATTATGCCTCAGAGACAAGAGGTACTATTTGAACTGGCACTTAAAGAACAAGCCTCATGGCTTTCTACAACTACGCTTAATCAAAGTCTGGATTAATAGAGCTATCTCTTGGAGATATCTAGGACAATCTAAGAAACATTAAGAAGCATTACACGAGAAAATCATAGGAATCAAGCAGAAGTAAGGGATTTTGGGGAACAGCAAGAATCGGATGTAGCAAGGCATGTATTAGGCTAGTTGTATCAACAGATACAGAAGAACAGGGTTGGCAAAGTTTACCTCAGGGGGAAAAAATAGTATAACGGCAAGGAAACAAATGAGCTTAAAAGCAGAGAGCATCTGCTTCAGTCAGCTGAAAGGAGACAGGCTGGGGGAGGCAATTGTTTGCTGCTAGTATCCTGCCACAGGAGTCTGGCAGGCTGACTGAATTGATTTTCTTTCTTTGAACATCACCAGTTTTCAGATAAAGTGATAAATCTTTGTACCAAAGACTGATGTGTTACATCTCTTTTTATCTAAATAGTTTTTTACTGAAGTGTTTTCAATCAGAAAGAATATTTCTCAGGTGGAAGGCTATTTCTTAGGTGGAAGGAGGTCCTAACTAATAAGGAAATAAATTTTCTTTCAGTAGACAGTAAAACCAATCATTCCAAAAAAAGGTTCACTTGAGATAGTGAAAAAACAATTTATCTCAATAGATACAACATTCACATTCACTGACAGCTAAAATTAATGTGCATACAAACTGAAAGAAGAGACTAAGCAAAGGGGGAAAAAAAATCCCCAACTCTCCCCCATAAACATCCATGAATTTTAAAAGCATGCAATAAATTTTAACAAGATGAATGAGGGCCTCTAAGAACTCTGAAGGAAGGACAAGTTTCTACTCAACTTGGCAACAACAGTCAATTAGGATGCACCTACCTGCATCAGTAATCAGGCTGATTTTTACCCCACACTGTCAGTAAGGAGGTGAATCAGGAAAGACTTGTGACTCATCACAAAACTGTTCTGTGCCAAGTAAGATTCATTATTTTTTTCTCTATGTAAACAAAATACGCTCACAACCTAGCTTCACTTGGGCTTTTAAGTATGACAGTTATTAATATTTCTCAATAAAATGTATTTTTCAATGTGTATCATCGGTGATCTAAAGAAGGTTTTACAAAAATACAGGGGGTGAAACTGCACACAAAATAAAATGGAAAAAATGGCTGACATTGTTTCCTTACGTTTGTTCAACATTTTGTTACTCGGACCTTCACAGGCATCTACTACTATAAAGGAAATACATTTTGATTTGGAAGGATTCAAGGAAAGGTACAGAGCTCAGATTATTTTTTTGTTCCTTTTTCAAAGCCCTTTCAAGTTGGGGAAAATTCATGCATTGTCACCTCTGAGCACAATGTGATATTGGCAGCTGCTTCAAGCTGGCTACGATGTGCAAAGTTCACTGTCATGACTGGCTGACTGCTCAACTGTCAGGGAAAAATTAACAAACACAAAAATGGGAACATATGGCAGTTTTAGAAACACACTTTTCAATAAAGCCTACTGTGAACTATAGACTATTGCACATTTCAACATGACACAAGAAAAATAAGGGGTTCAAAAGAGAATACACTTTATAACATAGAAATATACAGACTAGCTTGTGCACAGAAATCAAAACATGGTTACAAGACACCACTGCAGTCAAACCTGTCTTATAGTCTGCTTATGATCTTAGTGACCTTAAGAAACTGGTCCAAACTGATTATCAGCAATACTTTTTTTTGTTACTTTTTTTTTAAAAAAATATTTTGAGACCACATTTTTGATACACATATATATATTCCGTGGTCAAAACAGACAGACTTAACTTTAGCGATACTAAATAAAAGTGCAAAAACGTTCAAAAAATAAAACAAAATAAAAAAATATGGAAGCATAAGCTAAAAATTTTCTGCATAGCTGAAATCTATTTAAAGCGAGTCCTTGGTAGGGGTTGCTGACAGGAGGAGAAAGCAGTTTTTTAAAATGTCTTCTGCACGTTTGCTTCAAATAATGCAAAAAAAAGGTCATTTGTCGGCTTTTAAAGTATTTCACAGGCAGTTCACCCCTGCGTCCTTGGACACCATTGTGGTGGCAGTGCCTCCCTCCGCAAGGTACACGGCAGTGCTGGATTTGGAGGGCCCTGCCTGGTCGCTGCCGTTGTTGTTGACCTCGCAGTGCAGCGGCTCTGTGGAGATGACCCACGTGGACGGACGCCACCGCTTAAGCGAGTACGGAGTTTTCACACGTTTCTTGATCTTCTCTCCTGAGCCCGATTTGCCATCCTGTGAGGAGTCACCTACTGAAGGAAAAAAAAAAACCGAACCAAAATAAAAAAACAGAGTAGAAAATAGTATTATGAGGAAGGTAAGATTAGACTGGAGTCCAGGGTTGTTACTTATGTGAAACAGAACAAAAGGACAAAATCTTTTCACACAGAAGCAACTGTGTGGCAGAGGCACAACAGGTGTATCAACCTACAACAGCTGCCACTAAAACCAAGGGTTAGATTCTGTTCTCTATCAGAAATTACTTCAGTGAAGTAATTTGTGTTATCTGGAATGCACATTGGCATCAAACAGGAGAATCAGCATTTGACATCTAAGGGGCTTTTGCAATCGTAATATCTTATATTACTTGTAATGAGAGGTACAAAAAACCGTTGCTACTACAGGACAGCAAAGGCTAAAATAGTAATAGTGCAATTTTAGGTGCAATATTTAGGTCTCCTAATCCTACTCTGCCTGGCAAAGCATTTCACCTGAAGACAAAATGGTCCATTCTCTGTTCCTAAGTCAGGATTTGGAATGCTGGGTTGCAAAACTGGGAAAACCAACTTTAATCGTGAGAAAACTTCAGCAGTAGAAATCTGATTGTTAAAAAAAACTTCATATAACCTCTTCTTTTAACTTAAACTTCTATTAAAGAAAGTCACTGCAATAATCTATTTTCTTTAACTCGCTAGGATTTGAACTCACATCAACATGTTAAGACAAAAATTAAGGTTTCCTACCTAAAAGGAAGACTTAAACATTCCATGGCTGAACATTCACCTACATTTCTTGAAAAGTATGTTCTGGTTTGGTTTTAAACCTTTTATTTCCAAAGATGCCTGGCACCCCAGTTTATTTCACAAGTATCACAGCATCTTTCTAAACAGTCAAGAGACTTGCAAGCACCTTTCAAGACTACAGTGACTTCTGGAAATCTCTTTAAAATGCACACCAGGAGGCCCTTCCAATAGCTCAAACGCAGAGGATATACCTAGTTTAACTATAACCACATTATTATATTCTTACTGTAAAAGAGAGAGCCCCATTGTAACCTCTGAGACCTCCGGCCATAAAACTCTGAAGGAAGTTATTCTGAAATAGACTATTAAAATCAATTCCTTCTCTAATTACTTGGATTAATTTTTATGTACATGGTAAACTGACAAAGAATTGCTCTAATTGCTGGAGCTCAGACAGCAAAATAGAAAATGCCTGACCCTTCATCTAGGCTGGGCTAATACAGTAAAATCCATTGCTTCAAAAGTAATGAAGCATATAAGTAGTTATTATAATTAATTATTTTAATCACTTCATCTTAGAGACAGCTACTCTTAAGAGAATGAGGAAAAGTAAGGAAAAGAAGGTATAATGTGCCCCTGCAGAAAGAAATAGGATGTCTTTCAATATGCTTTGCAGCTACCGAGGTAGGAGGCTTGCAAGGAGTAATGAAAGTTAACCTAGAGTCAGAGTAGAAGGGTTAGAAAGGTATGTGGAAGGGAGATAGTGATCTAACATGCTGGAAATAATGGAGACAACTTTAACAAAAAGACTGAAATCATGCTGAGATAAATTAAATTTGTTAGAGATTTAATACATATGTTTTGAGGAGGGACAGGAGAGACAGAAGTAATTTCTATTCAAGCAGATATATGCAGTTATTAGGTAAAAAGGTGTCAGGGAAACTGTTCAGTCCTGCAGGCACTTACACTGCATACTACTGCTGTCCAAACTACTTGTGGCTGACAGATCCAGCGAATTAGGCCTCTGTGCTCTTCTAGTCTGGGTCTGCCCAGGATTTCTCACTACATTCTGGATACTGGCTGTCGCTGTGTCTGCACACGGATTACTGTTGTTGTTATTGGCGTTTGTTCGGCCATTATCCAGTGGTCGCTCCCTCCTGTCTACCAGGCGGTCCAGGACACCTTCATCGTGGCCAACCTGCTGCTCGCGCCTCAACAAGGGTTCGTGCTCATCAGGACTTGAATTAATATTCAGCCGACTGTCCTCCCCACTGAACTGGTTCTGAAGCATTTCCTGGGCCCTCTGCGCTACCGAGCTGGTGTTCTGGCCAGAGGGCACCGTGCCATTGGCGTACTGGGTTGTGCCAGCATGAGAGTTTATGCCATGGCTTCTCCCAGCCACTCCATTCATGGTAACCGTCACGACATGAGGCTCTGCAGCATTGATAGTGTTCATCTTGGCAACGCCTGTTTCCACTTGCTTCAAGTTTGATTTGTGCTTGCCACCAAATTTTAACCGTGACTCCTTTGTTGAATTTTTGGTGTTTAGGGGGAGGCTAGTAGGCCTCTTCGGAAGGTTCTGTTGCTTGGGTAGAGGATAGACCTGAGCAGATGGAACATCTGGAATCAAACATGCTTGACCATTGCCAGCTTGTGTGAAGTCCTGTTGACCTGTCACTTCTACTGCAAGTTTTATCAGTGGATAAAGCAAGCTGGAACTAGTGCTGCTGAGTGGATCTGGCCCACTAAACTGCTTAAGTGAATGTTCCATCAGATTCTCATCAGAGCTTTCTTTCAGGTTCTTATCCACTTCTTTCGGATCCAATTTATTTGTCTCCAAGTCCTCCTCTGTTAGCTGCAGACAAACAGGGGTGGGCCCACCTGGCTGCATGACATTTGTAGTATGTAGGTTTGTTTCATCTGAGTAAGGCATTTCAGATATGGTGGTCATGCCAGTGCTAGGAGTGAGGCCAGTTGTATTGGTGGTGGACAAACTGGTGACACTTGTCTCAGGACTAGGGATGCGAGCTTGGGCTTGTTGCCGCTCGTAGTTAATGGAATTTCTGTTCTTTTCCCCTGAAGTCAATGGTGTAGTGGACATTGAATGTTCAGAAGAAATGTTCTTCACTATGCTGTCAGTGTGGTGGATTGAATCTTCAATGTAGGAAGAGGAAGAGTAATCTGGATATGGCCTTATCTTTGATACACGTCTATGATGTGACAGATTCCTTTAAGAAAAAATAAATGATATTAAGATCATACATGTAAAAATCACCTCATACTATAAAGTCTCTCATTTAAGAGAGCTGAGTGTCTTTGTGTTTCTTTTCATGCTTAAACTAAGGACAGATACAGTACAAAATGAGATATTTCAGTAACATCCTTGAGAAGTCTTCGGGAGAAGAAAACAGGTTTTACTAGGGCAAAATTTCACCATGGATGTTATTTACTAAGAGAACAGTAATTTTCTTCTATTTGTCCAAGATGTTGTTTGTCCCATTGACAGCTAAGGTACTGTTCTAGATGCAGAGAAGAAGGTCAACAAAAACCCAACCAGCAAGATCAAGAAAGTGATGCTGGGGAAAAAGTCACAAGGTCCTAAATCATGAAGACTTGACTATTTTAACTATTTAGGTATTCTATGATTTGAACATAACTTTTTCATTACAATAAACACTGTCATATACAGCTATATTACTCTTGTCTCATATTCAGATGTCTAGAGTATACTACTAAGCATTAACGTCAGTTCTGCAAATTCTCACTCCCTCTGGATCATATAAGCAGAGAATGTGCAGCACTTCTCTTGCTTGGGTCAGAATAACAGTGACTTAAACAATGGCCCTGCAGTCTCCTTAACTGAAAAACTACAAGTTTGAGACTTGGTAATTTCCTGAACTCATATTGACTGCAAATTCACCATTTATAGCAGAACACTTTAAACAGAAGTTTCATGCATCATTAGCAAGTGTACTTAAAGAAAATTCACTTTGTATCATGGCAAGCCTGCTGAGACAGTTTGCCTAAGCTCAGTTTTAAAGGCCCCTCTGTGAGAAATACAGTTGTTCACATAAAAGGTGCCTGAATTCTGGGGACACAAAGGAGATCTTAAGAACGTGCAGTCAGGACCATGTCACACAATACCCACATGCAGACTAGCTCACGTAACACACACACACTTCACGGGTGCAGAAACATTAAGCTAGCAGCAAGCTGTAGCTTCCCTCCTGGACCAAGCCGAGCACTGCACTAGGCATTTACTGCTGACTAAACCCATGTGTTCTCTTACCTCTCATTTTGCATGGCAGTTGACATAGGGTTGACTGTTGGACTAACTGATTTATTTCTCTCCCAAATCATCATGAGTTCTGCCATTCTCTCCTCAGCACACTGCGCTGTTAGTCGAGCTTCCGCATCTTGATCCCAACAGTCTTCAATTGTTTCTTTAAGTGACCTCACAGCCTGCCAGGAGACAAACCCCTGTTATCTTAAGTTATTTTACCTTTATATTGTGCTTGTAATTTACTGTTTTCATGCAGCATTTTGCGTGCATGAAAACAGTCGCAAGCTGATGAAAAAGAGGAACAGAAGATGCACAATTTCATCCAAAGCTGATTTAACCTAATAGTAGCAATATGCAAGACTAATATTATTGTACCTCACTCACACACATCAACTGGGAAGACAATTACTTAGCAAAAACTACATTCAGCAATGTCCATACAACCTTCAGCCAGCCCTCTGCTGGATGCATGCTCAGCTCACTCTCCTTGCCTTATGAAAGCTGTGTATTAAGGATTGCTGATATTCTGGAAATAGTGTCACAGGTATCCTCACAGTTCTCCTAAAGTCACTGCCTTGCTCCCTTGCACTGTATGCAATTAACAGCTATGCTCACTTCATCATCCTCTTCTTCCTCTGTTCAACACAGTAACATCCAAACGTCTCATAAGTATCAATGAATTTGTCTCTGCCATGGGAGATTTTTGCTGCACTTGTTTTACAGATGGAGAAACAGAAACACAGACACGTTCCTGGCATCACACTGTGGGATGAACTGTACAGTCAGGATTAGAGCTCAAGACCTCCAAAATGCACTGCCACATGCTGAGAGAACTGGAAACAACTGAAATTACGAACACTGAACACTTCTGCTTCCACTTCATCTGGAGTACAAAAGCCAGGCAGACATTTATGGGCCCCTGCTGCCAATCTGTGGCCCATTGAGAGGATCTGGTTTGCCAGAACATCTCACATCTACAGCCCAACTTTAACCTTTTCAGCGCCAAGGACTGTGTATAATCCCCGCTGGGCACTAAGGCATTCAGTGGATCCTGCCAGAACTGCCTTGTGTCCTCCTGGCAGTGGAAGCCAGGACTAGCTCTGCATGCAAGCCAAGAGCTCCTCACCCATGGAGCAGGCTCCTGGCATTGCTCGCATCTGGCAAGTCACTGCTGCTTTGTGGTTCAGCTCTGGCTGCACAGGTGGAGACGAGCTCCCCCACAAGAAAACCTTTAACCCCTTCCCACAGCAGATCACAGAGGGGTTAAGCAAATACCCTCCCCTTAGCTGAGGGACACGAGTCTAAAAGGACCTTCAGGGACAAGGACAGAAAGTGTCCTGGATCCATTTTCTCTCCGACAATAAAATGCCTTCATTCAGCTTTTAGGACTTGATTTCGTCACAATTTAGACTAAGTATCTAAGTCAGTGGACATCCTAATCTTCTCCCTTGCCTCTTTGCAAGACTTTCTCCTACAGGTTTCACCAGTAGCAAATTGAACCCATGTTTAATTTAATATTGTCTCTCCTCTAGCAGATCCTTTAGTTTTGATGTTTTAAGGATCCTGAAAGGAACACAGTAATGACTGTATAGACAGCTATCAAATCTGAAGTTCTTGAGCTTGACATTTACCATAATAATGTGTTTTCTATTAATTTCAGGTTCAAAGACAACTATAATAAAATTCACTATTTTCTAGTTCCAGCGCTCATCAAAAAGATAGAAGGGACCAGAAATCTGCATTATTCTATTATTCTGTTAATATCCTTCAGTGCTGACCTTTGAAGTAAAGCTTGGACCCCACTTTGGCAAGTGAGACAAAAATACTGTAACATCTTGACACAGTTTATAGCCCTTGAATTATTTTATGTACATCATCTGCTCAGGTTGCTGCTTTATATGGTGAAAAACAATACTGCTATTCAGGGTCTGTAACATAACATATATGGTTCCAGAAGCAGACTAAGACTGCATAGCTAACCACGAATTCAGGATTCCACATCTTCTGAGTGCCTTAATTTTGTGATCTAAAAAATAAACTATGTTTTTTATTTGTATGTCTCAAATGAAAAGGACAAATGCATTTCTTTAATAGATGAATTTGAATGAAAGTGTTACAACCCAACATGTCAGCAAAGCTTTAAATAATGGAAAGAAGTATTTTACCCCATGCATGAGATACAGGAGGTTAGGACCTGGCTGAGAGTGAGGTTATCTGCAGCTTAGTTTTCTATGTTATTTCCCCCTAAAGTGCTCACTCAGATGTAATCCTAGACTAGCATAGAGTGGAGGAAGTTGTTTGATACCCGTGAGAGAATTACAGATTAGTTCTTCTTCTTTTCTCTTAAAGCAACCATGTAGCTCAATCCTAAGGGCTGGAGTTATCATGATCATCTTGATTTTTCCAAAAAAATTAGTAACAAGACAAAGAATGTGTTAGGCAGTTGAAGTATGGGGATCATCTAATAATGCTGGAGTCTCTAAGCTTGTTGGGAACATAATTAACATTTTAAATGGTAGTCTGCAAAACAAAACAAACCTTCCTGTACTGTTTTAGTTTTAACTGCCTTCAGAAACAGCTGTCAAGCTTGGTTTTTCCAACAACTGCATTTGCCAACATGGCTATAGTTAAAACAGCTGTTGTTTGATTTCACATATACTCTGGGCAGGGATTCCTTTTTTTTCCCACTTCTCCCCTCTACCCTTGAGATTGGCTGGCCAAAACTGTGTAATAAAAGCATCTCTCTTGGAAGCTGTCAGCTCAGTTACAACATGTTTTAGTGCAGTGTACCACTGGAGGCTATGCTCCTCTCTGAGAGCGGGTTCCTGCATATCTACAAGTACCAGCACAGGTGAGGCCTTGGGCACCTCCTGGTCTGCACAGTAACTACAAACTTAGCAACCACCAAAGTCTCTAAAGACTGAAGGGCATAATTTCAATAAGGTAATCACCAGAAGTAGCTTTTAAAATAAGAGTCAAATATATCATTTTCATACTCACAATCAAGTATGAAAGTTACCATGCATCAGGTGGAACCCAGTACCTGTTTGCATTTCACTTTGCTTGTAATAAAAGACAAACAGCCCCCTCTAAGCCAAGGGGATTTGCATCACCTGACCTTTGCTGCAGATGAAAGCAAGCACAGTCTCTCACCAGAGTTCAGCTGACTTGCTCTAACATGTTGGCCTGCAGCAGTAAGGCTTTAGGCCACAGCTGCACTAAATCAAAACAACAAACAATATTATTATGTTTATTGTCTTGAAAATAAGGATTTCAGATCAAATGAAGCCATAAAAAATTTTTGATGTAGTTATAATGGAACGATTGCTAGAAACTTTAGCCTCTGCAAACTCTGAGGACCCTCCAAGTTCAGAAAAAGTTTATTACAATGTTTACAAAATTTAGTTTCGGAAGAGTAGATTGACATTTTTACCAATTATTTTAGTGTTTTATTAGTTTATAAGATGTCAAAAGGCAAAAAATGCCTTCACGTTTCTCATCCAGCATACAGAGAACACATGGGCACTTGATGCATAATACTACAGACACTGTCTAACAATTAAAGTAACAAGTTATCTTCAGTATATCACACTGCACAGTCCAATAATAATAATAACAACAATAATAATAACAATAATAATTTTCTTAAAAAGAAATCTACTTTTCCTGTCAATAGCTTTTAAAAACTGAATTCAGTATTTAAGAAGTCCAGACAGAAACAGCTCCCAATCCTTAAATACTAACAAACATTTAAAGAAAAAAATTTAGGATTGCTTTTAAGAAATGAGTACACCTAAAGCTGGTTAAATCACTGTTTCTTTGAAAATATTCTGTCTCACCAGGCTGTTCTCCTTCCATGCTTCTGGGAATTTTGGTCTTTGCTTCTCTCTAGACACCAAGACTTGCATATCTTCAAAAGTGGGATGGTTTCCGACTTCAGTCTGGAAAGCCATCTGGTACTCTGGCACAGATTCCCCTGTTAGCAAAAGAAAGGAAAAAAAAAATCAATCACAGATTAAAAGGCAGTGCAAAGGCTTTCAGCTGATGAAAGGTACTATCAAAGTTGCTGTCTATCGAGATGTTCCCCACTTTCCCCAAAGTCTAACTTCACAAAAAAAGCTGAATCAACTGCAAATTAAGTAAGTGCTGTTCAGCAACCTTTCAAAGGATAGAATCCTCAGACTTTGCTGGTTCAGTGGCACATTTGGAATGTCTTAGAGCCTGAGGATGACACCTACTTTCTGTGAAATGCCACTGACTGATTATATTCATGTGCTTCATTCACAAATGAGGAAGCCCAGCAAGATTACAAGCCTCTGCACATGAAGTGCAGCTGTTTGACTCTAGAGAAAAAGCTGCATTTTAGATTCATACTATATGCTGGGGAAGAAGATAGTGGATGCAGCACAATCTCACGTGTAAATTTTAAGTCTACTTCCTTTTGTTTTCTTTTACAGGTATGGAGGATTTCCCTGAATTTTCAATGTCACTATCATAAATAAAAGTGCGACTGACTAAAGGCTACATTAAGTCACTGCATTTTTTCATTAGTAAAGTCTGAAAGACACTTCAGGCACTTCTAACAATTCTAAGAACTGGAAGCACTGCTTTTGCCATCAGCCTAACTCTCAAATGTTTTTAAACCCTGGACAATAATAATGATGCTCAAAAGGCACTTAGCATGAGGCCTGCAAACCGCCTGAACAGGTAGTTTCAAGCCTTTCAGCAGGAACCACGCCTTGCCCTCAGAGGCACCGTCCTGACAAGCACCATCCCGAACACTAGATGGCAGATGGCACCGACTTAATGGCAGAAGCCATCGAGGAAACTACTTCCCTTCACTTTCAAAAGCTCTGCTTCGCGAGTAGCTTTGGTTGCTGGTGCCATTTTCTACCATCATGCTTTTTTGCCATTCTTTTAGTTACCTGGGAAGAGGTCTGTACATCTCATGAATATCTCCCAGTAGATAAGGCCCAGTGCATACATATCTACTTGTTTCAAAGCAGATTCACAGTCCCTCAAGTTCACTGCTCCTTCAAGCACTTCTGGGGCCATATAGCGGATCGTACCGACCTGGGAAAACATGAAATCAAAGCTTCACATCAGGAAGTAACTTCCAAATTAAATTTATTCTGGATATTTGTTTTTTAAAATACAGAATAGGTCTGTTTGGTATTTTCTACAGTTAAGGAAATTGCAGCTCTTTTCTAATCAATGTCCTCAGCTCCTAGACACTTAGCAGTTTAGTCATAACAAAACCCTTCCCATACTCAGCCACTTTTTTTGTATGTAACAAAACAAAGTAATTTTGTCCCTTACTTAGTGTTTTCATACAAACTATGATATAGCAGAAATGTTTGTTTTTCCTGAAATTACTCTATTAAACACCAAGGTATGTATCATAATGGAAGAGAATCCTGCTGAACAGAAAAATGGTTTTCTTTATTCCTGGACTGTCAGCAAGGCTCCACGCTACATCTTCATAGTCAAAGGTTATTAACAGCCTTGGAAGATACCTATTCATTTTCACTAGGGCACATGTTAGATTAGAGCACTCAAGTCATCAGTACTTGTAGGAGAGTATTCTGTCAAAGGACTATTCCATATCCCTGCATTTTAACCAGCAGTTTCTCTATTTCTTTGTTCAGTAGGGGGAGATCTAGAAAGAGCACATGTGCACAAGGTATTTTCAATTTAGCACTTGCTTTCTAAGTGAGGGTGATTAGCACTGTGAAACATATTCTTTGAATGAAATGCGAAGTTCTTCTGTGAAAGCACAGGCAACAATTACACTGAACCATTAGGGATTTTCACTCTGTCTAGAATAGTCTCACTGTATTTCAGTAGCCTGTATTAGACGTCAAGTAGAAGATGTAGAACGGGATATGTCACCATTTCAGAAAAATTAACGCCAAAATCACCAAAGAATGTTTGGTCTTTAGTTAGCATTTGCAGTACAAGACTGAAGGGACATGTACCACACTAGCATAGAGAACATGGCAACCAAACCTACCTTGTAAGGTCTTCTCATATCTCGCACAGAAACTTCAGTCTGCTAATACATTGCCTTTCAAATGGTAGGCTTGTTTTGAGTGTTTTGAGAATAAAATCAGTTTCTTTCTATGAAGGCTTCAGCTACTTCTCACCCATATTGTGGCCATTTCCCATTACAGAAATTGTACCACCTAAACATTCACTTCGTAACCACTCGCACTTACCTCACTAATGGCCGCATTGTCTTCCTCACCTGGTCGTACCAGTCTGTTTCCAGTTAACTTCATGGAGAGTCCAAAATCACTAATTACACAAGTTCCATCATTCTTTACCAGTACATTGCGGCTGTTCAGGTCACGGTGGGATATTGCAGGTTTGTAATGGTCTATCAGGACAAACAAAAGCGCTCATTACTATTTGAGCAATTCTACTGTCTGGCAAAATGAGAGAACCTCATTATGTCTGCTCAGCTATTATAAACAGAGAATCAACTTACCTTTTAGAAAGCTGACATTTCTGCTTCTTTACAATGAGCTCCAGAGTATGCTATCTATAGAAAACTGACTGGCATTCAGAGTTTCACGATATCTTTACAATATTATTAGGCTACTGCTATATACAGCTTTCATGTTTGCCAATAATGTTCTTTCCAAGGGATACCTCAGCATGATTTTGGCAGTGGAAACATTGTGTACTTAAGCACAGACCTGCTGCCACAGCCCTAACAGCCATTCCAAATACTCTCTCTCATATCCACACTCCTGTGTCAAATACAGCACCCATTATTTACATTATGATTGGAATTAGCATTGGCACTTATTCAGAAGATATGTAGGCAGTATTATTCCAGAGAGTCTGAACATGTTCATCTTGCAAGTGATCTGATCTTTTTCAAAGAATAATCTCAGCTGTTCCTAGTTTATACGCAATTTATTTTGTTAGTAAAGCAGCCAGCATTATAGAACGCATTTTACTGTGGAATTTATTCTAGTCCATGAGTTCCTTCCTAGCATTCACAGACTATGGCTGTCTCTCCTTTATGATGGAAAGCTTACACATTTTCTGGCTGCTGATGGACACGCCTGTCTGCACATTTCAAAATGATGAAGTTAAGATGATAGCTGCTGTTTCAATGGCACATAGGAATACTGATTTAGGAATTTTCAGCACTTTTAATAGCATCTTTAGTTGTCATTCTGTGCTAGTGCTGATGCTTAACATTTGAGATACATAGTTTGAAATTTTAATCCAAACATTAGCACTTTAGTGTAGATATAATGAAACCAGCCTTTTATTTACTGCCAGAAACCTAACGCTTCAGCAGTAGGCCATATTTTGCAGCCTGATACAACACAGATCTCAGAATATCTTCTTTGTAATTCTGGTACTTCAGCTGCTGAAATGCTGGCTGAAGCACTGAAGCAGAGATATAAAGGTACAAATCAATACATTGTGACATCCAGCACTCTAATAAAATACCAGAAGTCCAGCAGTATCATTTGTAAACAGCAAAGACTAGGCCCAAATCCTTAGACAAAAATCAAGGGACAGGATAAATAAAACTACAGTGGAGTTAGAAAATCAAATTATATAGTATACAGATCACACACAAACAAAAAATTGCTTTGGTGATTTTCTCTGAACTGCAAAAACAGACACAACACCTAATCTATTTGCCCTCTGCTAGCAAGGCAGCCAGTGCACTTCAGGTCTTCAGTAATCTGTTGCCATGATACAACAGCACTGCACAGCTCTGCCTCCTCCTCCTCCTGCTTCTCTCTGGGACTCTCCCAGCTCTTACTCTGTGTCCTCACACAGAGTAAGCATCACAGACAGAGCCCACAACAGGGGCTTGTATAGAAGGAAAGAACACGTAAGAAGTTCTGAGCAATCTCTATTTGCATTCATCATTTCCTATTCAAAGTACTGTCACAGAGAAAAAAAGAAAGGGAGGAATCTACTACCTTATAGAAAGAAGGGTATCTTGGATATCTTGGCATCCCTTCCTGGCCTTACCTCCTCGAGGTAGCTCCGTGTGCAGGTACGCCAAGCCCCTGGTTATAGAGTGTGCCAGACGACAAGAGCTCACCCAGTCACTTGTGTGGAGACTCAAATATTTGCACAAAGAACCCTAAAAAAAAAATTAAAAAAAAAAAAGACAAAACAGAAAAAACAGATTAAAGTCATTGCCCAGTTGAATAACTCAAGAGCTTCAGGCAAGTCAGTTTTACCCATTGCTCCTGAAAGGTATAAACCTGCAACTGCTTCTATGTTTACATGTACCAAAACACAAGGTTGGACAAAAGTTTCATTACATTCCAGTGCAGCCATTTCATTTCTCTAAAGTGGAATAGAAATTTTATCACAAAATAACAGGGATCGCCTCTAGAAATAATGATATTAATTATAAAATTCTTGTTGCAAAACAGAAGAAAGGTAACTGCAGACATAACAGCCTCAGTTTCTAAACAGTGGGGTTTAGACCATTGGCACTTAGAGAATATTCAACATCTCTCATTTGCCTTGCTATAATCTATTTATGTATCAAAACAAAAACATCCCAAAGGCAATTCCGAATAGGAGTGAGTCCACATGCACTGAAGAAATGTGGAAAAAAAGAATGCCATGTTCTCCTTTTCTTGAATGCTAAGTTACATGTGTAAAATGGGGGATGGTCTAGTAATTTGTTGTGAAATCTCTAAGAAAACCAGAAGGAAGTGTGTCAATTATTATAGTGAGATATTCTAGAAAATGAGACTACTATCTAAAACAAGAGCCAGACCCTGCAAGTACGAAACCTTTGAGCAGTTTTTATGCATCATCCCCAGTGATAATGCGCTTAGTTTAAACAAACTAAATTGTCCAGCATGAAGAGCGAGTCATCTAGTTATCTCTGCATGCTTATTATATTTTTATGTCTACAATCTACCCTGGTTTTGCCTATTTAAGTGAGTAATCTTAAAGATGCACCAATGTCTAACATCTTATCAGAGTTGCAACTAAATACATCTTATTGCAAAGTAAGTTCTGTAACATTTGGTTCATCAAAATTTTGGTATGTGCCATTTGAATCCATCTGGAGTTGACAGTCAGGTAAGCAATACATGCACAATTCAAATAACAACAAATAACGAATACCAGAATTTAAAGTGACCAACGTATTAAACATTTTTTAAATCCAGTGCTAAAACTAAAACCAAGTTCTTGACACTCCTTAATAGAATAATGGAAGTCTTATACCTTTTCAGATTTAGTCTGTGCAGAACAAGGAACCCCTAAAGAGATGACCTCCTCAGTGCAAACACAGACCAAACATCACTTGTTCAGGTTTACATGCATAATTTTTTTCATTGTTTAAAATGCTGTTATATGAACTTTAAATAGATTCTCTAACACATAAAAGAAGTTGTGAATCCACCTTGAAATGAGTTAAAGGAATATCACATTTTTCCTTATTGTTTAAAGCTTTTTAAGAAATACAAGCACTCCTATTAGTCTCCAACTGTCAGCAACTTGGGTGCAGTAACAGATTTTCCTGGCTTAGTGGCTTGAGATTCCAGCCCATTCTAATGGAGGCTACAGGACCGTTGTCATGGTGTGACTGGGAAATACTCACTGTATGAAGGTCTTAAGACAGTTTCAAATCTTTCTGCTACAGAGCCTGCCTGCCACCAGATGTTTTTTAAGCTAGCTGAGGGCTGTGATTTTAAGCTTTTAGTGAAGTCCAATATAAATGCCAATCAGTTTTAGACAAGATTTGGAGAACGATGTATTTGTAGTTAAGACTATCTTGTCAGTCATGAGTCACATATTAAGTTAGGGACATTTGTTCTGATTATAACTTTTGATAAAACTGATGTTTATAACAATCAAAGATTCTATTTGTGTTGTAGAACCATTTTTCTGTTCTAAAGGGACTGAGTGTCTGACTACTTGGGCGATAATTCTGTGGCTATTATGTGTTTCCCATTCTGTCATCCCTCACAACTTACTCACTCACCTACTACACCTCAGAGTATCATCAGAACAGCACGTTGATTGATAAATATAAATAGCATTCCTTTTATTACTTGCCCACCTACTTCCTTTGGTCTGAAGACATGTTTGGATAATAACACAACCTGGGTCAAACCTATCTGTCTTGCTTTCACTGAGGTAACACCAAGAACAATTTTCTGTGTAGAAATGCCCTGGTTTGTGTGTTCTTATTTCCAAGAAGGAAAGTATTTTGAAGGAGAGTGATGTTTTGGACGGGGAGCATTTCACCTGCACATCTTGTATTGGTTAGTCCTTATTGAAATCAGATTTATGGCTCCAGTTTGAACACTGCAATTCCCTTTGAGCAGGGCTGCCACAGCAGCTTCCTTCTCTGCTGTTAACTGCACATACAGCAGAACATCTGCTCACTGAATTACAGATCACACTGTGCATTAATTACACCTGCTGTGCACTTTTTCCAATGACTTCCAAACAACCAGTGGATTGATTTTAGACTAATCTTGCTGTTCTTAATACCATATTGAGAAAGAATCTGATAATATGATGTCATAAGCCTCATCTGTGCATTTAATCAGATCATTAACAGATCCTGTTTATATAAGCAACAAGACACAATTTTCAATCAAATTACATTTCAGCTGAAAATACTTTCATTCAAGAACAGCAAAACCAGATCACCTGTGAATGCTATGCCCTCCCAGGAGTAGAATCCTCACTTCATTTCACTTTACTCAATCACTTGAAAATAAGCCCATTCTGCCAGGGCCACATGCTTTGCCACTGTCCATCTGGTATGGGCACAACTGACTGTTTTCATGGTCAATCCTAGTTTCTGCAATCTCTTCTTAGATGCCTGTCTCTTACGAGCTGACATGGTCGAGTGCGTTTGCACTTAAAAGTTTCAGTTAAGATATTCTTTATATATTTGTGCTATGTTGTTGTATACAGTATATGTATGTTTAAATACATACCTATATTTAAGGTGTGTGTTTACACACATGCATTTAACTTTCAACACAAGCATATATAGAGAGCCTAAAAAAACCTAAGACAGGACATCATTACTGCTACTTAGCACTCTTCCGCTCCTTTATGCTATTCAAATAAGCAGCTTTTGTCCTACTGTCTTCACAACAGATCAGGCTTCAGCCATCCCCTTTACACCCTGGAGGAAATACAAGTTTGGCTTACTTGAGACCAAAAAATTCATTAAAAAATTATTTAACTGAATAACTAAAGTTCTTTTCCATACACAGGCAAACCACCCCCCAAGATAAACTGTGGAACCATTTTTTGCATTTTCAGATATATATAACCCCCATATAGATTTTATGATTTTTCATGAAAGCAATTCACACTTATACTGCATATTTTTGAAGTATTTCTCTTTCTGTATATGCATGTACACAGACAGAGCATATGGAACTCTAATCCATGAATTTGAAAAATATAAGTATTCAGTTATTTAAGGAGATTTGAAGATAGTGCTCTGGAAAGTAAGGCTGCCTTCTTAAGACGTGTCCTACATCATCAGTATACACCACAGAAAGCTTTAAAGAAGACAACAGGATAGAAAGGCAACATGATTTATAGTACCACAAACTACTTTGACAACAATCTTGGATCTATTACGTTTCACTGTAAAAAATGCCCACTATTTACAGCTACTGAGGTCATTAACTACCATAAAACAGAGATAATATCTTAATACTAAGAACTTTTAAATTCATACAATTATTTTTAAGCAAAAATGACTCAGCAAATTCTGTCACTGACTATGGACAGAATCGACTAAAAAAACCCTGCACCACAATCAAAAGCAAATACTCCAGAGCTAAGAATTTGTAAGACTGTATTTGGTAGTACTAACTAGGAAATCTAAGGGTATTACAGTAAACCACAATAAGGTGCATTAAAATTGTAATTTATATAGATTATTTTTACATTACTGTGCAAGAAGCACCATCAAAACCTAAAGTACATCCTTTTCATATGGCTATTTTTAGGATTCTAAACCAATCCAATTGATTTCTTCGAAGCACTTACATTGGGGTAGTATTCCATCACCAATAAATACTCCATACGGCCGTCTGCAGTGAATCTCTCATCCCCCACAATGAAGCGGGCGATGTTATCATGTTCCATCAGTGGAATCCTGTAAATGTTTCTCTCATTGACAAAATTCTGACGATTAGCAAAGGAAAATACTTTCACAGCAACTGGACGTTCATCTAGGGAACCTTTATACACTGCTCCATATCGTCCCCGCCCAATCAACTGCAAAAAATATAAATAATTAGTTCACTAAATAAAAGATGAAGTTATTCACTCTACAAAAACTGAATGCCAACTTTTATCCTGACTTACGTTATAAAAATAGTGGAGATAGTGAATATTTTGTAATGAAAACCAAAATTAGAATGCCGTCATAAACACTATTTTGGAGCTGGAAACCTCAGCACAAGCCAATGTAGGTCTTACTAAATTGATCTATAGTCTGAATATCCAGCAAATATATCATAAATAATATAGTCAGTACTTTTACATACAGAATCAATAAAATACACGTGTTTTGTGCTGCTAATTATCTCATTAACTTTTGCCTACTAAAGATTTATAGCTTTTATGTGATCAATTTCACTTCAGAGATCACAGGCATTAAGCTGAACATTTTAGGGTTAGGACAGTTTATAAACTGTATCTTTCAGGTTAGTGATAACAAAATATGCATTTGTAGTGTAAAACAGATGCCTAAAGAGGTAAACAGATTTTAACAAAAAAGAATAATTAATTCCTGACTACCTGTGAATCTCTACTCTACCCCCCACTATGTCAGTCTTCAAGAATGGCCTTTTCCATCTCCATGGTAACTGAAGAAGAAAGATGTGATTTCTGCTCTAAACCAAAATGTAGGACCACCTTCAGGAAGAGCCTTAATTTCTAAAGCTCAAAAAATTCTAACTGCATAAGAATTTAAGCACCTATTTAATTAAAATAATTTTCAGAAAGACCTATACATGAAAATGTAAGGATTGCCTTTTTTTTAAAACTTTTAAAATACTTACAAATGGGGAAAGAATGGAAAATGGAAAGAATAACAAAAGTAATGTTCCCAAAGATGACAAAATTGTCTTACAGGAAAGTTTTCAACAATAAAGTATCATTTAACAGAGAGACTTTCCGTTTCTCATCCTTTCATATCACTGGGTTGCAAAGCAGCAGCAAGTTAGTTCATGGTACAAACCTGGAATGTAATCTACCCACAGAGGTGCCAAAAGGCAGGCACAGGTCAGAACATTTGTCCTGCAACACCCTATGACTGGGGGTGAGGGGTCAGCTCCTTAGGATATAAGAAACAGGACAGAAGTCACCACAGCAGATCTCTCTACCAACAAAGTCACTTCCCTCCAAGACTGCGTATCAGTATGAGTAATTTCATCTAGGATTTGCACACTTTTACAATGCACGTTGTAAAACTCTTGTAAACTCTGCCTCAAATACTTTTTTGTTGGCAGAAGGCCCACAAGGTTTTTTGCTGATTAGTCTGCTGTCATCACTAGTGCAGCTCGCACTGCACGTCTGCAGTTTGCATCTCTAGGTGGGGGTTCTACTGGGAAGAAGAAGAAAAGTACCATTCTGCTTCTCATGTGTTCTACTCGTTTTTTCCTGGCTAGAAGTTTTTTAAAATTCCGTATGTTCCATCAAGGATGGAAGCATAACATTTTGCAGTTTTGTGATGATACATCTAACACCAAGCTGAGTAGAAAGTCCTGGTTGGCCTCTAGTTGCCATGGAGATAGACAGTACCCCACAATGAAGAATGACTACTCATAAAAGCACCACTACTGAAATATACTGCCCTATCTGCAATGTATTCTATATTCTAATAATGTTACTAAAGAATTTCAAATTCCTACAGTAGGACACTGTACTAAAAGCAAGAGGTGTCAAGCAAAAAAAGATGGATCTTTTAATGCAATGCTGAAATACAGCACTTTCTAATTTCCCCCAATACCTCCCAGTGTTGCTTTTTTGTTCTCAAGGTGAAATATGTTCCAGCTAATACCAACAATATCACTAACAAAATTAGACAAAATGTAACTGCAGTAACCCCTTCTTCATTTTAATTTCTTCTCGAAACTGTGATTTAGAAGAAAACATTATAGGAGCACTGATACATTCGTTTCTGTAACTATGCCTGGGAAGTAATATGACCATAAGTGTTACATTGAATAAAAATGAAGATTAAGAACTGAGTTGAATACTTACCTCTAACAACTTTAGATTATCCAGATCCAGTGAGGGCTCTGATGCTGCTGCCTCCATCATGTTCATACTGTGCAAACCTTGTTTACGGTCTCCTGTGGAAAAGGGTGAGGAGGAAATCAGACAGATTCTTTTTTGGATATGTTCCAAGTGAAAAAAATGCAACTTACCTGGGACCTGGCAGAAATACATATTGTAGGCAGGGATGTAAAAAGTAAAAGGGAGTCCTGTAGAATCTTCTCCAAGTCAGCAAAATGAGCAGTGAAGGTGCTGATAAGCTACAAACTATAGATATCTGCTACACAACTATTTTGATAATTCAGAGTCACTGGCAATAACTCTAAAGCACGTTCACCACCTCACTTAAGCTGTGATTTGTGGAAGAAAAACGGGTCCCCAAATGCCAGCTTGGAGAAATCATAAATCTCTCCAAACTGCTATGAAAGGGGTATCACCATAAAGCGTCAGAGAGGAGAAGGCGGAGCCTTATGTACAAGCATATTATAGGGACTGGGGAGAACAGAAGACCTATGTATAACTTTGAGAAATAGCCAAATGAACAACTGAAAAAAACAAAGCCAAACAGATCATCAATCCCTACCTGCAAGCATCCTGTATCCAAAGAACAGAGCAGCAATCAAAACAGCCAGTACAGACACAGATGCCAGGGCAATAACGATGGTCTCATCTCGATGAAAAGAATGAGAAGAATCTGAAAGCAAACAAGATGAGGGCTCTTAAATTGTAAATTTGAAAGAATCAACACTATAAAACATGTAATTGTTATTACAACAAGGGGGAAAATGTATTCGGGATTGTAAAACATCACACTAAACCCTTTTTCCCCTCAAAATCTAGGGATGGCAAAAGAGCTGATCAGCTCAAAACCAGTTGGACACACATTAATTGGCAGCTTCTC
This sequence comes from Atrichornis clamosus, assembly GCA_013400975.1. Taxonomy (NCBI): domain Eukaryota; kingdom Metazoa; phylum Chordata; class Aves; order Passeriformes; family Menuridae; genus Atrichornis; species Atrichornis clamosus. The sequence goes on from WBMZ01005002.1 coordinate 37,465, forward strand.
CCAGTTTTCCCTTGACCTGTAGTGAGAGGCACTGACAGCAGAAAATGAATCTTCTTTCTTTCAGGCTAAGTTCAGCCCAGCCATACAAGGCCAAGTTGATGCAGTTCTGCTCTGCTATCTGTGCCTTAATCCAGTTTCTTGGTACAAATTAGGTTTGCAACCTTTACAAGTTTCTTCTTTTGTTTTTCCCAGGACGAAAATCTCTAAAGAGTTTGCAAATTGTGCTGCAAATGTGATGAATATTGAATGTTTTGCATTCAAATACCTACAACATACATAAGTCCACTTATGCAAATATTTCAAAATACTTTGGGGTTTTGATTTGTGTCAGAACTCAGATAATTTTTAGCATAATTCTCACTCCTTAATTCGCAAAAAGACAGAAGTATCTCTACGGACTGCAGCAGGAAACCTGAAAAAACAATAAAACACTAAAAAATAAATAACTAGTTTTACTGAGCCTTTTGTAAAATAGCATTTGATTTTTTTGTCAAAATGTGAGTATCTTGCTTTTTCAGGTTTGTTTGTTTTGGTTTTTTCCCTAGAGGGGGAAAAAAGATTTAATGACAACATTTGTTAGTGTCTTGAAATGCTTCTCCATGTCAGACTCCAGTCTTGGTTCTTGCAGGCATATAAAAATCCAGCCACTTTAATATAAAAGATTATTAGTGCAGATACTCTTCTGATGTCAGAATCACTGGAATGTGGTGCTACAAGACCTCATTTACTTTGGCTTCAAAACCAAGTTTGGGAACTATGTTTAAACATGTCTTAAATATTGCAAAAAGTACTCCTTAAAAGACTGTAATGAGACCTAACTATGCTAAAACCACAAAAAATATAAAATGCACACAAGACAAATATTGGATAAATTTTTAGGTGAGACTGAAATACAATTTATCCCAGTCTATACTAACTGAATAAACTGACAAATTGACTTGTCTTGAATTGCATTTAAAATAAATTAAACTACTTCAAATTCCCAGTGTGGACAGACACAAGAGAACCAAATAAGAAGAGAAAGCAAATTTAAAAGGCAACAACTGTCATTTTTACATAACCATAATGGTAAGGGAAAATAATAGCTGGCAAAAAAGAATGCCAGAGAGAGTTTCAGCTGTGACTGAAGTATGTGAAAAATCACCTATGGAAACCAACATGCAGCTCATATCTGATACACACTTTAAATAAAAGGGAACTTGTGATAATTACAATACCATCAAATTTAAACTTATTCTGTCAAAAGAAATACCATCATTACTGGTTTTGGTAAAAAAAGTTTCACGAAGAAAATAAGTTAATACCATAGAGCACTATAATGTGGAATAAGAACTGTGACTTAAAAGATACACACTACAATTGTCATCTAAATTATAAATTCAAAACATATACATATATATATATTAAACCCCACACCACCATAAAGAAACTGTTACATCATACAAAGCTTTATGAAACATTACACAAGTGTAAGAAGATGAATAACTGCTGGCAGGGAAATGGTAGTTTTGACTTTCAGATTTTTATGAATGGCATTTACATTTTCTTGCATTATCTTTTAAAATATATATTAAATGTGGCAGGTTTTGCATCAGTTCAAGACAGTGCCTAGCATGTACTAAGAAGTAGCAGGTTTTGAGAGACTGACTTTTTGTTATAATCTCAGCTGTATTTTCTTTGACTGCACAATGAAGGCACAGGCATTTACAACCTTCCCATCGCCAAATAACCAGCAATCATTTCCACCACTGTTTGCCAAATGACATCTGATGCCAAAGTTTGATTGCTCTTCTTTAGTTACTTTGTACAATCAAAGGGTTAACAACATGACTGCATCAGGAGGGCCCTCCTCTACCCTGGGATTTTTCTGTTCCTCCAATCCTAGCATGGCTCAGGGCAAGGGCATCCTGAGCAACAAGTTCTTCAGCAGCTCTGGCTGCCCTGACACACTCCCCTTAGAAGCCTGTGAATGGTGGCATTCTGCAGGCTGAAGAGATACTAGAAAAATCTCAAGATAACACTTTGCACCAATGAACAGTTGAAAAACAGAGAGAGAAAAAGGATAGTTTCTTTCTCCTTTCTTGATGAACCATCCCCTCTGGGGGCTTTCTCTCTTTAGTGGGTAGCTGTGCAGCCACCAGGTAGCCTGAGAGACCTCCCTGATCTTTAACAGGAAAGAATGTTTTAATATTTTTTTTTAAGCAGCTGTTTCTTAAAGAACCTTAGATTGGCTTATCTTGAACTAACTATCATTCTTATAAATATTTAAAAATAATACTGTCCACATTCCAACAGCCAAGTCAGTCTTACAGTGTAAGTTACTGCTGTCAGGATGAAGAGCAACATTTATAAATTTAATAATATAACTTTACAAATTTCTTAGTAAGGGTAAGTGAACTTCTCAACGGAGTGGTAACATGCACCTCAATACAATCTCAATGAGTAAAATGCTGCATGTGACAGACAGTAATCTCCCAGCAAGAACAACTTTACTATCTTTTGCTTGTAAATCTACATAAAAAGTACAAAAGCCCCACAATGACAGAAGGCCCAGACAGCTCCATAACCCCCACAAAAATGTTATTTCTATCAACCCTCTATCTGCTTTGTATGACAATAACTTTGGATGTATCCATCTTTCTTAAGTAGAACAAAAAGGGTATGTCATTTATCAACCCAGTTTTAAAACCTTCCTAAACTTAACAAAACTCTTATTAACTCACTAATTTTATCAACCCTTCTCTTTCTTTAGATATACTTCATCTTTAGTCTTTTACACCATACTTACCTATAAATGTTTAGCTAGGAAATGCTAGAAAGGCCAAAACCATATAGGACCTCTCAAGGCATCTGCAGAGGCTCACATTTCTTCTTTTACCTACCTCTAAGTAATTAATACATGTTTTTAATATATGTAAGCGTAAGAGACATAGTTCTTTTGGTATTATTTGGAGATGCATTTTAACTAACTCACCAAAAAACACATCAGTGTGGGTCAATAAAATTATTCGCTAACCTTTATGCAAGGCACTTTTAAAATAAGGATTTAAAATACACGTGTATAGGAGTTTCTTTTTACACTTTCTTCCATGAACTTACAGTCTAGGCCAAAACAACCATGATTCCTTATGATTGGGATATTTACTATTAAAACTATGATTTGATATTACACTTCCTATCAATAGCTCCAGATGCATCACACTGCACAAACAAATTGTTTGAATTTGAACTAAGGCTGAACTAAGGCTTTATTGGTCTTAAACTGTTAACAACCCCCTCCCTCAAATCAGTGGACTCTGCTTTTAAAGTTTGTTTACAATGACAGGACACCTGCCCTACAGCTTCAGTATTTTATCACCATGTCATTGTACAAACTGACTTTAAACATGCATGACAACCACTCAACAATCTCATTTGAGTTTTTGGAATCGTTACCAATATTTGGGTATTTAGTGACAAACACCAAATGATTTGAAAACAAATTTTCCAACACTGTTTTCAAATCTCAGACTGGGAGTGCTGGTATCTCAGTACTATTCCCAAACAAATGTATAGAATAAAAAAAAAGCAATAGCATAAAGAGCAGAATTAGCTGCAGACTCTAGCAAATCCAGTGATTAAGGAGTTGACTGTGAGCTAAATTCTACCCACATTTGTACACCGAAGATATCGGCAGAGCTTCCTTGGATTTATATCACTGCAGCTGAAAGCAAGGTGAGTGCGGATGCTTGTTTCACTGCTCTTTGTAAGCGAGGCTTTTACTTCCAACTTTTACTTAGGCTCCCTGAACTACAACAAAATGTGCCACAACAAGAAATTAAAACCAACAGAAACTGCTGTAAGGCCCAAACAACTTTAAGAGCCTTCTTATCCTGCTTGGATGGGAAAGGGGAGCACTGCTCACAGGGCTGCTGACTCTGCAAGCAGCAATGCAAAGATGCCATTGAGAAGACACCCGGCACATACACACTTCTGTCTTGAAACATTTAGCCAGCAATTCTGATAGTAGTCAGCAGTTTACTGAAGTCTACCAATCCCATCACAAAGAAATATCACAGCAAATAATATAAGTCCTCTTTTTTTTTTTTCTTTTTTTTTTTTTAAGTAAGAAAAAGAAACAAAGCACGACTCATTAAAACAGAGACAACCTCCTTCTGGCTGGGGAGCAGCTGGTAACCAACAAGCCACCATTGCCAGAAGTGTCCTGACCTCATCATCAATAAAGAGCCTGTTTTAGGGTTCCAACAACCCGAGTACAACAGCTCCTGTGTATGGAGAAGTTACACACAAACTGGGAATGTATTTCAGAGCTAACCGTGAAGGGAAATGCTTCTACTGCTCGGTTAGAAGTGAGTCATCAGGCTGAACCCAGCCCTGCACTTGGGATACTCCCTGCAGGCACTCCTACCATATTAAGCATTTCTCTCTCTTTTCTCAAGCATTACTGCCATAACATTTTTCAAGCACTTAGACAGTATCTTTGATAAATTAAGTTTTTTAAATTAAGCTTCCATATTGCGACACATGGAAGTTGTCTAACTGCTGCCTTCCTAACCCTCCCCAGGAATCACATAGAATGAAGAATACTGCCAGTGCTAATCAGGAAGAATAATGGTTTTCCTTCTAATTAACTTTTCCACTATAAACATAAGCTTATAATATTAATTAATGCAAAAGTATTCCAACTGCACCTATGCTTGACAAAATTTATTTCTCTGTAATTTAACTTTCAAAAATTAAAGCCTCTTTTGTATGCTTCCTGTTTCCATACTTCAAAATTAGCATTTATCTATGATCAAAGAAGGTTGTGAGAAATCCAAGAAACCTGAGAGACAAAACCAGGTAACAACGGCCAACGGCAAGCGACTCTATAAACACACAGAACTCCTTCCCAGGAGCCAGAAAGGGGATGCACAATTCTTCTATCTTCCTTTCCCATCAGTAAATACTGTGAAACCTGCAGCCAGCCATCCCTGTAGTTCCCCCCTGCCTCCCATATATTTTCCCTCTGTGCCCACTCTGGAGAAAGCACCAACCAAGCCACCACTACCAACATTACAGCGTCAGTTCAAGCACCGACGTTGGTGCTGTTGAAGGTAAATATTCCAGCCTGGCTGATGAACTGTGAGGAACCCAGGCAGAGTTCTTGTATTTCCTACTTCACGATTCAACACGTTTCCCTGATACTATTACTGAAATTAGAAGGTATGAAGCGAATGGAATGGGAAATGAGAAGGAAGGATAGTCTCCTTCCTATGGCAGCTGAAAGCTGCCCAGAAAACTTTCTCTACCACTACACCAAAGATGCTACACCACAATGGCCAAAGAGCTCCCTGGGACACCACAAAGATCACTGTTATGATGAGATCTCTTAAGACAGCCGTGAGAAAAGGCAGTAAGTGTTAACCAACTTGAAAAACTAGAAATCCCAAGAGGAAAAATTTGATTGTATATTTAAAGTTATATCCCAACACACACAGACAAAAGGATATGGCCTTGAAACTGTGCAAGCAATGACATTGTTTCCTTCTAATATTTGAATATGAAACTTTAGGCTTTGGAATGTAGTTTCAATGCCATATATTTACATGGTCATGATCATAATAAAGGACATTTGCACATAAATTTCCACCAGATCTCTATATTGCTATTAAAGCTTTTCATTTCATTTTCAGAAATCTGCCTACTCTTCATGTAAATGACTCACAGTTGTGTATCTGTCACACAGTAGTAAATAATTCTAGAAAATATATGTGTGTATTTAAGTTTAGATAAGCATTGTATAAAAACATTTTAGAGAAACATACAATTATTATATATAAGGAAAATCAGTTTTAAAAATAATTACCTATATTCCCACAGAATTTCTGGTAGGTCTGTATCAGAAGCCAAGTGGTCTTAAAGCTGATAAGTACCAAACTGTTAGTATTTATTTAATTTGCCATATCGTAAGTAAGTACAATGTAAATCTCAAACAAGTAAAGAAAACACCATTCTTTAACCTTTACAGCACAACAGTAACTTCTGCTTCTTCAAAACAACTACAGCTGTATGGACTCTGATCAAAGTCAGTAAAATTACACAGGGATTCAAAATATCTGCCCATACAGATCACTTTAAAAAAAAGCAGAGTCTTCGCGCCATCCTACAACTATTTCTTTGATGTGATAGATTCAATATGTTCATTGCCAATCTGTTGCAGAAGTTGCTCTACCATTAAGGAATCTTAATGATACTGAGGATGAGATCAGAAGGATGAGGGAAAGCTTTCGGTTCAGTCGCCGACGCAGCGTGAGATGGAAGGCTGCAGAGTGGGGGCAATGTGGCCTTCAGCTGCAGATGACTGCAAATATGCTCTGCAGATCAGAAAAGAGACCTTTCCAGTGTATTTAATTCGACTTGCTTTTAAAGTCACATTTCTTTTCACAGCAGCCGTGCAGTTTTCATGACAGCGATAAGATCTCAGTCCCTTGAAAAAACATACAATTAGCAATCTTTTCCAAGGGCCCACAGACCTCAATCACAATCTGTTTATCTGTTTTGTCTACACAAAGCTTATATCAAACATGTCCTGGGAATTCTCCACGACTAAAATATGCATCCCTTACTGTATTCTAGCAGCACATTCCAACCAAACCAAAACACCTCATCAGGTCTTTTTACCCCTCCTGTTTTCTGGAGAGGAATCAACATTTCTTTCCAAAAAACTGACCATTGCCTTATTCCTGATTCACTATCCTGCAGCAAGAGGGTTTAGTCTTGATTACACTAGAGCAAATGACAAGAAAACCTTCAATATAAACAGTATGCCAAAATGACCCAAACTATTTTATGTAAATCCTAAATTCATTCAGTGCAGGGAACAAAATGTGTAAATAAATATCTAAGTAAACAGAGAACTTGTAATGAAAAAATATGTTTGTAGCCTTTTCAATACCAGTGACATAGGTCAGACTTTCATAATGAAAACAAGCATCCCATCTAAACCAATTTAATTATATGCATTTAAATTGGTATTTTCAGTTAAGCTGGAACTACAAGGTTGGAATACCTTAAAGTTACATTCCCTGGACCTTTACAATGAACTCCAGCAGGAGCTGTTCTCATTTTTCTATTAAATCTGTGTACAGCTGGGAATGATGAAAGGAAAAAATAACATCTCCTAACAACTTTTGCTACTGACCTAAGCTTTTAAAAGTGCATGTTTTAAAACAACTATTATCCTAATTCTGTTTTATGAGACGATGTATGAGAAGTAAGGTTACATCTTTCCATAAACATTTGACAAATTATTAATAAAACTAAAATCCACGTCCAAATTTTGCAATTGGACTATAAAATATTATCAACATGACCATCTTCAACACTTAAACCAAAGTTAAGGTAAGGAATTCACATACATTTTTACAAGGTAAAGAATTTCACATACAATTTTTGGAGGCAAGTGAGGGCACACTGAAGTTAGCAAGGTAACTTCTATGGAAGAGGACCAAGCACAGTGCTCACAGAGATGAAAAACACAAAGGGAACTCTATTTTTTGTGGGAGATGGTGCAACATTCCTTAACAGAATAATCCTGCTAATCCTTCACCCTAAGGCAATTTTCTTTCATAACTGAAAATGCATGTTTTCCCTGGACTTAAGAGCAATTCTGTGGTTGTACTCTATTGACTTAGATGAAACAAAAAATTTGCACTTCCCATCATTCCAATATTTGCAGAAAAGACTTAAACAGCCACCAATATGTTTCCACTTTGTACCTAGCATCATATTTGACTGATTTTAACTTTTTATATAAAATCTCATATACTTATTGTCACAAGGTGTCCTTTATGACACATCTTTTCATCAGGACAGCTAAAATTTTAATGCATTTTTCACATAATTGCATCACTGTGTGGAACCTGGACTGTCAGAAAGCACCAGTCTTGCAGTAACATCACAACCTGGCAATCATGCATCACAGATCCCATCTGCCACCTCAGTGAATGCCTCAAAACATCAGAGAGCTTGGGCTGTAAAATTTATTTCCCATAAAGTGCTCCAGAGCAATCCTGCTACAGCTAGGAGTCAGTCATCCGTGATGGTGGAGTTTCAGTGGGCAGATCTCTTCAAAAATCTGCTGTGGAAAATGCAATTTGGATTTGAGCTTTGTCTCAAAGAGGAACGCTCCCTTGCTGACCCTGTAGCCAGACAGTTGCAGAGGTGGAATCCTTCCAGCACCTCTGTCCTCCTGCAGTGTACTGGCTGCCACCGACCACCCACTCCAGGGCCAGGCTGTGGGTTTCAGATTGGCCTTTTTTGTTCATTTTGAATACTGAAGTGATACATGAAACTGAAAAAATGACGTGTGAGTGGTAATTTCTTTGGCAGAGGAGTGGGTTATGGAATCCCTAACTGCTCTTTCTTTTGATGACTAGGTACAGAGAGGTAAACTAGCAGCTTGTCACATTTGTACAGAAAGAATTAATGAGGTCATAAAAACTCAACAAAATTTCTCTTTCTGCCTTTTCTTGTGGGAGTTCAGGCATCTTCAGTGTAATTTCTAACATTAATTAATAGAGCCTTATAATAATGATGTATATAAAACAAACAGCAATTCAAACACAAAACTAAATTTAGATTACTCTTTCCTTAAGTTCTCTATATACTGATAAATATTTGATTACTAGAGAGATAAAAGGAATAACTTGCTTCTGTAGTCAAATTGTTTTTGAGTTCATCTCAACCTTGCCTTCAAGCTTAATGGAAAGCTAATATGAACACATAACAACATACTGGGGACATCTTCCATAATGAAATAAAATAGTCAGAAAAATGTTTTTTAATACAAAGGCTGAAAACAACATTAACATTATCCCCTTATATTCATCTTGGACCAACAGGACTTCCTGCTTATCAAACCAAATGGTAACACCAGCCTTAACGTAATGGCACGCTTCCAGTGTCTGTAGAACACTGAAACAAAAAATACATGTGCTGCAATGGAAAAAAATGAGTACTTCTGAAAGCCTCTTTAAAGGTATTTGAAGTTATTTTAATTCCAACAAGCTCAGTAGACATGTATTTCATGTCTGTAAAGTTCCCAGGCACTAAAATTAGAGCCCAAAAAATTACATCAAAACCCTCAAACGCCTGATTTTTTAAGAGTAAGCAAACAACCAATCCCCTAAATCCTTCAGAAAAAGCAGCTCTGGTCCCACGTGCCTTCATTTCTCATGCCTTCAAGAGTGCTGAAGCCCAGGACTGCTGTCTACCAGTCAGTCGAGCTCTCCTCATTCCTAGAGACACCCACACGCCTCCCCCAGGCAGCCGTTTGCCGGTGGGGAGGCCGAGCCAAGCCCGGGCCTGTGGCAGCAGGTTCTCGCGCAGCCCGCACCTGTGAGCGCTGCCCCCGCTGCCAGCCACGGCACGGACACGCGATGCTGCTCCCGCGGGGGCAGGCACGCACAGCACGCATGTCCTGCCGGTCAAGCTGCACACCTCTCACCGACGTTCAGGAATATTCTTCTTTCCTGTCAACCTTAGCACCAGGCAGCGAAGAATAAACTGATTTAATGGACATGAGTGTTTATTTCAAAATCATTTCCCTAAGCATACAATGAAACCCGAATTAGAGCACAATTTTACGCAGCCAACCTGTTTATCTGAGTATAAACCCAAGATCAACACAAACAGGGCGAGAATGAGTTTTGACAAAACCTTTCATTACACTTTTGGTTTATGTCCTAGTACTTCAGATGTAATACCCTAAATCAGCTTAATATTGTAATCCTCAACTGTAATCCTCAAGTGTAGCAAGTATTTTAGTACTAAAACTTAACTTTTCCTACTCTCTTTAATTCAGGAACATTTTTCTATACTTCCAGTACAACTCAATATAGCGTAGATTCTTGTACGTAAAAAGTTTTGTGATTTTAAGTTTGAAGGCCTGAGCTATAGAGTTGTGAGTTAAACCTGTCTGATACTTTAGAAACATTCACAATTAGTAGAAGATTGTGTTTGTCTGGATAATGCCAATTCAAACAATGCCTCTGGTATTCCAAAAGGCATCTGCTCCAGCTCTTCCTATCAAGGTTTAGAAGGACAGAGTAACATGAAAGTACATGTCCCATTCTCTCATTAATCCTACCTCATCCTCTCTTATTTTCCCCAATCATCTTTTCTACACAGACTGTAATTTCTAACTCTAGCAAATTCTCTTTTTAGGACTTCAAAAACATTTTAGAAATCTTCTGTAACTTTAAGATGACAAAAATCATTAAATTTCTCCATGCTCTAACATCGTATTGGTTGGTCTTACCAGGTATTTCCCAGATGAAACTATTATTAGAAGGAATTGAGCAATTAAGCAGAAAGTGGGAAGTTTGGGCCATACAAAAATACCCCTCCTATCTTGCTTCAGGGTGCCTGAGGAATGCAGTGAACAGTATCTTCCCTTCTATTCCTCAGGACTATAGGCACTCTCATTCAGTTTGCATCAGTGTCACGCTGTCTTTCACTCCCGTTCCTCCCTCGGTCCCATCCAGCACAGCACCCCCACTGAGGACACTGCTCTCCCCTGTGTCCATGCCAGTGAGCAGAGGAGGGCAGCGGAGCAGCTGAACCTCTCCTGGTTCCTGCTGAAAGCCACCTCTCCCTCCCCAGCTGAGAGGCCTTAGCAGGGCCTATTTCCCTCTACTGTCCTTGTTTAAATAGAATTGAGTGGGTTTCCGAGCAGGAAGAATATCTTTCTCAAAACCACTTCACAGATACAAGTTGCAGCTATTTGGAGACATCCTCAAGCAGAAGGAAATAAAGGACAGAAAAGGCTGTGGAAGTCTGGCAAGGACCGTGAGGAGGAGAGGTGGCAGCAGGACCAGCAGGGCAGGAGCTGAAACAGTGAGAATGGCCCAGAGAAGAGAAAGGCTTTAACCCCAGGAGGACCCCAGCAAAATCAATAGTCTCCACTGACACACAGCTTCTGTTTCCAAGGCACCAGCTGGAGTGACCTGCTTACAGGAAACTGCATCTTCTATGAAGGCACACAAGTGCACATTAGATATGTGTAAATGCATTTTTTTTTTCCTAAAGGAAAGAAAAGATTTCCAGAACTTGAAATATAAAACAAAGAGAAACTCAGATTGTGTTTCTGGCTCTGATACCAAATAGCCTGATCTTATGTAGGTTTCTTTGCCTCGTTGTGCTTTATGTTAGCTAGTTATATAATGGGAAAAACAGTACCTTCCCTAACTTCAAAGGTTATTCTGATTACTTTAAAATAGCATGTAGATGAAAAAGGCAATAATGATAAATAGCAATCCTTAGTTTGCACTTATGCAAAATCTTTCTACTGATCTAAGTACTTGATTCAGATGAAATACAGACATCGTTTGATGTTCACTTCTTGCAGCAGCAGTGCCAGCTCAGGCATCCCTTGCCTCCTCCTCCCAGGTGGCTGCTCCAGCCCAGCAGAGCCCGACAGCTGTGCTGCACAACCGCAGCTGCGCTGAGCGGGGAGCGCCTACGGAACCCAACGGGGAGACCAGGGGAGGGGAGGAAGGACCATATCTAAAGCAACATCCCTGCCAAAATAAATATACATCAATCAAGTACAAAGGCTGGTATCAAAGCTATCAATTCGTGTTACAGCTGACTTCACTTGTATAACATGTTCTGTCTGCCCTACAGTAACAAACTTGTTTCAAACCAGGAATAAATATTTCAACACAAATCTGAATAGGTCATGAGGAGACATTTCATAATCCTATGGAAATGACTTGCTAATGATGTTGGAATCTGCATGATTGCTATATAACTTTCACAGACTGAATAAAACTTACATATCGAATGATATGGCTTCTGTAACTCTTCCACTTTAAACATATTTTCCATGTAATAAAAATTTCTTAAATCAATCCCTGAACTTCTCACAGCCCGGAGTATTGGTTTCAGCTCTTTTAATGATGCTGTACAATTAAACCGTAAGTCTGAGACACTTACTTACGCAGATACTGTAGCCACTAGAACAGAAAAAACAGCCTGTTAAAAAACTGAATACAAAGAAGTCTTCTGTCAACCTAATTTACTCAAATCCGGACCGTACCATGAAATCCTATTAAATGAAAGGCAAAAACCTCAAGTCCCATTAAACAAGTAGAAACCTTTTTGTGCAAAACAAAAGAAATAGAATAAAATGTGACTACTTTCTGACAGGTGTTCCTGCTCTAACCTATCACAAAATACATACAGTCACAGGCAAGGCTTTCAAATGGTTCTTCTGGTTCTCAACTGGTCACTATCATTTCTACACTTTAGTGAAGACACTTTTAATACATACTTGTTTGGTCACTCAAAATTTAAGACACCCTCAATGACAGTCTAGTTTTAGGAATATGCAACTCTATAAGCTCCATCAAAGTGAAAAGGCATAACCAGGACAAAAACAAGGACTTATGTTTGCAAGTCAACTCCATGCTTTCAGCCTTAACTATGCTTTGGTTGCAGGGGTGTTTTTTGCTTGTTTTCCTTATTCCTTCTAACAATTCACAGGTAATCACACCAGTTATGCCTCTGAGCAGATACTGTGCCATTATTATTTTAGGTAAGAGTTCTGTTTCCCAATCTACCCTTTCAAAAAGGAAATCCAAGTGTTCCATGAGTTTCATGATGCTTACAAAACACACTTTCTACTTTTCTTTCTACACTACCCTTTGCTGAAAGTTTTCAAACCCCGGAAAGGCCTGTCAGGAGCCCAGTTCACTGCAAAAATATACCAAGTTGTCAAGTACTTGACCACATATCTACTAAACAATCAAAACATAGCTACTTTACAGGTGGAAGCCGATGGCATTTGCAAGAACATATTTCCTTCTCAGAAGAAAAAACCTGCAGCTAACAGCACCCACCTGGTAACTGTTTCATTTCATAACCATCTAGAATGAATGGAAAAGCCTGCCTTCCAATCTCATTTCGAGGGCTCCATCATAACACAGACTAGCATCCTGCCAATAGCCCTTTTGAGAATAAGACACTGCTACTGACATAACCCATTACAATGATTACAAATACATTAAGGCAGTGAAGAAATTCATGTCATGCTTCTGGCATTGGACATGCTAGGCTAGTCATCAGGTCCTGCTTCAGCAGAAACTGTAAATGCCTAAAAAAGTGGCAATTTCAACTCTTATATGGGCAGAAAAAAACTAGAAAATCCTCCAAATTTACATGTTTATGTTCACCTACAAACACACTCATAAATTCACATGTAAGTGTGCAGGCACAAAATCAACATGTCCTTGATGACCATTTAGGTGACATTTGATCTCAGCTGATTAAATACTTGGTGCTGTGTTCCCTTATATTACAGGAAACTTCTGTTCCACAGCAATCATGGCATGGTGACTACACAGCCAGACTCTTCTTAAATGTAGGACTGTGCTCACCTTCACTCCCTGCTCTGAGTAATCTTCTACAGATTACAATATTACATACCAGCTCAGTGTAGGATCAAGCTCAGCAGAGTTGGGAGATCGTGTTCAGACTGATATCTTTAGTACCTTATTTTACTTGGTCTATTCTGGGATATCTAGTGATACCAAGGTTCACAATTTATGAGTTTTCCCCCATTAGCAATATTTAATTATTACTGTCTTCGTAACAGGTATCTAAGACCCTGAGACTATTATGAAAACTTTCTCCCAACACTCGTGCATGATGTTTTCAGTTTTAATTAAAACAAACTAAACAAAAATAACCCCCCCAAAAAACCCTTCCCCAAAAAAATATTCAACTGTAGAAAAAAGCAAAAGTAACGTTAACACACTTGAGCTATACACTGAGATCTCAAGTTAGTTTAAAATTTTTTCCTTGATGCACTCCCTCCCACTGCTATTACTCACTAACTATTCTCAGTGCCAGACAGAAGCCATCTCCTATTCAACTCTCCAGAGCTGGGCAGGGACAGCCCACCCCTCCCTCGGCTCTGTCTCCCTGCGCCTGTCCGAGTGCTGGCAGGAGCTGTGAGGCCCGGGGACAGCCATCCCCCAGAGTGCCTGGCACAGTGCTCAGAGATGTGTAATGCTCTTGGGTTGCACTCTATACTTATTTCACCCACACACATTTTTAGTTTGCTCCGGAGATGCTATGAATGGCTCTGCAGCTGGGAGTGTCTCATGCAGGGGTGTGCAGAGCTCTGCTCACCCAAACCCTCATGGAGGGGGAGCATGTCCCAGCCTCACCTGCACAGGTAACAAGTGCAGGATCAGATGATGACGTGCTGATAAAGGCAGAGAAACAAGTTATTCTTCACAGTCATTAAAAAAACTTTTCAAAAACCAGTTAAATATTTTCTAAATGTTCATCTGTCACTGATTTCTCTGGCTTTCCGTGCCTTATTCTGCTGTAAGTTCTCACCAAGTTTTTTCTCCTTTTCAGTGCATAGCACTGCGGAGCAGCAGTGTCTGGACCTGCATTCAAAGGAAGAACATTGCTCACTGAAATTCACTGTGGCTCAGTCAGCATCATCCATTTTGCCTTAGTCACTGCAATTATATCATCAGAACAGAAATGGAGGAAAACAGAACCACAGTCAGAATATAACCAATTTGTATTTCCTGCAGCTTAGATATCTACCCTGTCAGGAGTTCATGTTGGTGTGAATACAGCCATTTTCTCCAGCTTTGGGGTTATTTTGTCTGGTTTTTTCTATTGGGGGGTGAGGGGTGGTTTTGGGTTTTGCTTCTTTTTGAAGTTTTTATGTGTGTTTTGGTTTGGTTTTAGTTTTTTTAAACGGTAAAACCTCCCAGGTCAAAGGAATACATATATAAAAACTGTGCTTCTGTTTTATAACACCAGTACTATTTTATTGGGATATAAAGTTCTATTTCTACATGCATCACTGCTTTTAGCGTGGATGAATATTTTAATAGGAGAAAGAGAAGTATGACCAAGCAACAATGATCTCAGTAGCTCCATATAGATGGTTCAACTGTCTAGAGCACGTATCAGCCATGTATTCCTTCAGATAGACACGTCCAGTTTGTGAACAGATCGACAGACAGGACTCTGAAACATCACTCAAAGGTTAACAGAAGTAAGATAAATAGAAATATTTCTATTTGGCATAGGGAAAACAAATCATTCACTGCTACAGCTCCAACACTCATATTTCCTGTCCTAGCATTACAAAAGTGAGAAGTGTTTTTACACAAGATGCAAGGATACCCTACACCCTTGCTCAAACTATATATAGTTTTGAAGTCAATATGAATGCCTGAAACAATTTTTTGCTAGTCTCAGAAAATATTTACAGGCCTGCAAGCAGATTCTAAATGAGCCTCATGCCGCCAGTCTAAAGGCAGGAAAAATCCAGACCAAAGTCGAAAGCTGCCTAATATCATTCACAGGTACTTCAGAAATTTTTAGGAAATAATAATGCCAAGAAACATATATGCAATATTTTGTAGGCTCAACCTTTAAAATAAATGCATTAAACTGTAGTGCTTAAACACTGAGTCCACCTCACTGGATCCTTCAAAGGAATTTAAAAGAAGGGGTCACAAACGCCTATCTCACTGCAACTCAGTGTCAATGTCTTAGAAAAAAGTCCTTTTCAGATCTCTCAAAAATGTCACATCTACCTTTCTACCTCAAAATAAGAGAAAAAAGTAAAAGCACAAAAAAAAAAAAAAAAAGCTAAGGCAATAGAAAGTCTTCACACTTCTCTCTTTTAGTATGTTCCTTGCTCTTAGAGATTTAATTCTTAACTTCTCTCCTCTGGATATACCTATATAGCAAATGTTACTCCATTAGCTGGTTCTGCAAGGAAGTATACTACAAAAATAAAGTGAAATAAGGTGAAATTCAGTAAGTTAGATTTAATATATGGACTTCTTTCAAATCAACTGATGTGTTACAGAATAAACATCTTAGTATCCCAAAAATAAAACATGGATAAACAAACTAGAGTTCTGAGAAAGAAATGCATGGACTGTCTACATAAAAATGATGTTCAGGTTTCAGAAAGATCAATACCTATTCTGATATTGAAAACATAGAAGCTAAACAACAAAAACAACAAAAGTCTGTAGATCTCTAACAGCTGACGTGAAAAACCAGACTTCCTACCTCAAAATTCAGTCCTAATGAGAACTGCAACAAGGGAAAGTCTCTGTCACACACAAAAATAGCCACAACACTCAGTGTCCCGACTATAATGCTTACGTATTAGTGTCCATAGCAACACTTCACCATTCATTTTATTTATTAAACACAAACCAGCAAAAATAGTAATAGTGAATGGTATACATCAACAACAGCTATTTCAATATATAAGGAAAGAACATTCCCAAACCTACCACAAAAAGAGAACAAAACTGCAATGTGATTGGGAAGAGTAACATCACAAAATATCAAGATAAAATGAAAAGACACAAAGAAATACTCAGTTGGGATATACAGAAGTAGTTATGGCTTTAGAAACTTTACTATTTATACTTCATTCAAGTCTCCTGATAACTTTTTCAGGAACTTCCCTCACCATAATCTGTCCTATTAGCCGCAGTAAGATTTCTATGTTATATGACCAACACAGATGTAAATAATCTTTTAGTATCAATTTGAATCCCTGTTTACTCAAGTAAAATATGCTCACGTGAAGCTTCACCAAGATTTTAGTGAATATACTGTCATCATCTCCCATTTGGACAGCAACAAGAGGAATTATTCCATCTTGAAAACTACAGCTTTGAAAAAACCTGCAATTGGTGTATAACCAGAGTAACATGACCAGGAGCACACTGATGTGATGTTTTCCAGCTTGCCTGGGTTGCCTGAATGCTCCACAAACTCTTTGTTTTTCAAACACATGGGTTCTGTTAGCCAGAAAGCCAAAAGATCACCTCCAGCAATTTCAAAACTACCCTGACATCTCAGTTCTTCACAAGCAATGGAGATATCTATAGCCAGGATGACATATGCCAGGAGCTAGATGCCCAGTTATGAAACTTCACATTCAGAGTTCCAGTTAGTCACAAGCTCACAATCCGAACACTTGAATATTACCTGAATTTGCCATGCCACTTTTTTAATAAAAAGGACATAGGCCTAACTCTTTTTATACTCCCAACAGAAGATGCTCCAACAGCATAGTGTGAAGGAAATCAAATCACATAAAGAAGAGTCACTTAGTGCATATATACAAAGATAAGCACAGACAGTCTTGAGTTCAGGCTTTGGCTGCAGCACCTGCAAGCCAGATCCACCCTAGCATGGTGCTGCCCTGCAGCTTTTGCTCCCTGGTTTGGGGGGAATGCATCTATCTCTGCTCACAGCCTGCTCTGCACGAGCCTCTGCTCTGCAGGAGCCACCTGGCACCTAACCTACATAATTCCAGCTCTTTTAAATGCTTTGTCAAAAACTCAAGTGTCCCTAGAAACAACCTATCGCACTGTTAAAAACCAAATGCTTTATTTACCTACAGCTCCTAATATTCTGCTGGATTGAAAAGGCCATTAGTATTTTACCTCCAGACAGCATTCTCTCTGGAGATGCACTGTATGCCACATCATAAGGAAAGGACACAGAAATCAATGTTAAGTAATGCACTGGATTTTCTGGATCACCATATTTTTCATGTAAAGAAAAAAAAATTATCAAGAAAGACTCAATAAGGAACCATGATTAATGACCAACTGTAAAGAGCCAACATATTTTAATTGTCTGTCTGGACTTTTAGTCTCCTCTGAAGAGGCCGAGTTCCATCGTGCTGAGCTATAGCTGCAACTCAGGTAAGGCTGCAGAGCAGCTGGGCTAACAGGCTATTCTAGGGGTAAGTCAAATGCCAAGAACCTAAAGCTTTCTTTATAAATTGTATCTGTTCCAAAATCATGGGGGTAAAATGCATTGGACAAAATCACAACATAGGATCAGATTTTTGTCAGCAAACTTAGTGCTTAGGACAGAAGCAAGTGAGGCTTACTGAAAATGTCTAATTAAGGAGCAAGGAAAAGACATGAAAGGTTTTCCATGATCTAAACATTATTCTACACAGATGAGCCTAATAGCACTGAGCAGTAAATAACAGACCTGATATTTGTAAGTGATCTTCTGTTTTGCACTTAACAGCTCCAGTCCCAAGCGTACCTCTTACTATGTCAGTAGTCTGAGGACAAAGACTATTACTGTACTGGGCATGGGGTAGGAATTTATTAGCAGTAGCTGGCAACACCTAGTAGTGCTTTATGACCAAACTTCACAGGACTCTTGCTCCTTTTAATCTTAGCTCCATTCATTTCAAAATTGTTAAAGAAAAACCAGAGCAGAGCCATGCTAAAAATCAAGTATGAGAAATGCTCCGTGGGTAACATGGTAGGACAAAGGGAGTTATGAGAAACAGAGCTCTCAGCAAGCCCAGCAGCTCCAGGCTGCCCTGGGAGATACAACTGCAGTATTTTGAAGCTAATGCCCTCTGTCAGGAGCTGGAGCTGCAGAGCAGCCAGTGCACAGCCACTGCTGCCATTCCAGCTCACTGCAAGGAGCCTTTAGCATGACAAGACAGGGAAAGCAGGAGATCAACACGGCCAACGTGAAAATAAACATTGGAAAAAGCATGGGGACATAGACAAGTAGAACATCCACAAAACATAAACAGTGTTTCCATTTTGCTTGGCAATGACTTCAATGTACACTATCTTGGCTAATTCTCTCAGTAGACTTTGTTGAGCAGAGTTACCTAAACAAAATTCACAAGTCTTTAGAGGAGAAATGCTTCCACAATGTAGTCTTAACTCCCACTGAAATATTAACATTTACAGCAGCAAGTCTTAAAATTTTTGAGGAACAGCTATTAGAAGCCTATTACTACTACTACTACAGCATCAGAAAGCCTGTCAATCTATAATGACACCCAAAAGTGCACTGATACGTCAATCTGCCTTCCAGAGAGCTCCTACCTATTTCCCAAATTATTTGTGCTGTTAAGTAGTAGCAGTGTACGGTTTGCTTAGAATAATGATGATATTGTACACATGTATTACACTGCATATTGCAGCACATGAATTAAGACATAAAAAGTATAGCACCTTTGTCTATTCTCCACTTTGCCTTGCGATGAGGCAAAACAATTCCTAATCTGCTACTTTTTTTATTTACAGTGCAGTTTTCCACTAATGCATTCTGAAAGAGTACCATTCTTGGGAGCCTTACCTACTTTTATCTTGTGTCTATAAAGCATTCACAACAAAGGCCCAATGAATGCTGTCACAAAAGAGATATGCTAATGATGACACCGAATTTATGATACAACAATATAAAAGTCTGACAAGACTCAGCATTCTCAGTAAATGGAAAAGGTGTCTTTACTATATTTGTATTACCCAAAGATATTTGCAGATCCTTAAACTCTTCTAAGTGCATAAAACATAAGCAAGCAATTTCCAGCTGAGATGCAAATTAGTGCCTCAGGAACTGCACATGATACGAGACTGTGAATCACCTATTTACAGATATCAGTTAGCTTAAAATCCACATTTTCACTATTACAGAATGTGGCAAGAAACAGTGCTTACACTACCAAAAAATTGTGTTTCCTTTCTTCATTTTAGATCTTAAATGTGAATAAAATAGTCACTGTGTAGTACTAGAAATAAGCAGGATATTTCAAACATGACAAAAATGCAGATCAGACAATCGTATCAAATGAATAAGCTAAAAGTTATGCTCACAGGTACTTAAGAATTGGGATTTCTAAAGAGTCAAGAAAAATAAGTTTAGCCCTCTGAAAAAAGGTGCAAATATAGCTCCAGTACTTCACAAACACACTATACTGCAATGTCAAGATAAAGAAAAAAATCCCACCCTGCATCTAAAAAAGCTCTTTTTAGATTCCAGCATATTTTTTAAAAGAACTCTGCAAAGATCCTTTTCTCGGACCTCCACAACGCAGCACTAATTCCTGCAGTGACCTTGTACAGCTTTCCTATCAAGTGTGCTCCAACAGCAGTCTGACAAAGCAATAAGGAATGTACTTGTAAAAGGGTAAAAACAAAAAAGAGGATTTGGGTTTTTAGTGTTTTTTTGAAAAAATAGTATTTTAAATGTTTCTGCTTTTTCAAACAAACACGTTTGCACTTTTAACACAGTTTTCAGCATTTTGTCGGTTTGGTGCATAACAGAAATTTAAAAACATTTCCAAAACATTTCAATGTCAGTGGAAGTAAAACACTCCAATTTCATCTTCCTGATTAAATGTTTCTGTAAGAGAAGAAATTTACACGTACAGTTTTCTGCCTAAGGAGGCTTTGCTTTCACAGCTAACATTTCATATGCAGACTCCGATTTCACATCAAAGCTTTACTTTTAAATTCAGTAAAGATTCAAGTTTAATGTCAGGAGACTATGATGTCTTAGAAGTTAAAACAGTGAGTGCAGCTACCAACAATCTTTAAGAGATTCTCCTTTTGATAGATTCAGTTTTTATGGGAAGCTGAACTAAGTTACTTGACAAGCGTTACCAGTTACCTTGGGAGACTTGCAAAACATTCCATTGATTCTACAGAAATTAAGGCTTTCACTTGAATTCCTAAACAACCTTCTATTGCAATGCTCTAACACTGGGCTTCCTGCAGTAACTCGCACTCCTACTCCTTCTCCCCCACACTAACCTACAATACCATCACTTTTCCCTCAGTTTCAACAACACAGGACACAGTCTTAATTAGCAAACGTTTCCGAAATGTTATCACTACGCATTTGTAGCAATGTGCACCCAGTGTCACAGCCCCCTCCAGAGTTAATTAATTTCCTGTAACTAAATAAACAGAGAAAAAAAAAACCCCACTAAGCACTAAATTTCAGACAAAAAGGCAAGTGAAGGTTCAAGAAAATACACATTTGTCAACAGCTGGCAAAAAAATCCATATATTTCATAATTAAGTCAGTATATTAAAGAATTATTTTTTAAAAAGCCCTACTTTCTGTTTACCCCGTTTATTAGCTGCTCCACGTACAATCTTTTTTAACAGAGACACATACCACATATCATCCTCTCACATCAAATACTTAACTGTCTCGAAGTAAACATCTTTTTTTAAGAGATATTAAGGCCCTTAATTACTGTCTTAACATTTCATCCCCTCCCTTAAAACACAGTGAAGGTACATTAACGACACATAATGCCTTGTCTATTCATTGAAGGGAAGAGCTGCCTGCCTGACTCCCTGTCATTCTAAGGGTGCAAGTTTTAATCCTTGTGTGGATCAGTCCTGTCCGAGTCCCACCTTCATGTTTTAATACCCAAGATCTCCCACCTTGCAAAGGTTTGTAAGCTCCCCTTTACTATACATCTAAAAGACCTGAAAAAAAATAATAGTGCATGTGAAGAAAAAAGTTTATTTACAGTGTTTTCTTAGATTAGGCAGATCAGAAATGAAAGACCAGCCTAAACATCAGCTACAAACTTAGCTGAACGGGTACTGCAATCCAGCTGAAGTAAATGCATTTCAATTATAAATTAATATCAGAAGCTGCTCTCTGGAAAAAGCAGTTCAAGACAACTGAGAGTGAGCAGGGTTACAACTTTCCAAATTTAGCCTGACATGATCTAATTCAGCTCCAGTGGGAGTTAGATTGGGCCACATGCCCACAGCAACATGAGTCTAACTGCTGCCTCTCACAAGCAACGGTTAAATGAAAACTGTCTTATTACACATACATTAGCAATTACTTTTTTTTTTTATGGTAGCTTTTGTCAGAGTTTCCACACAATTCCATAAGCACTTAAAGATAGACTCTTGCATACATATTTTATATACACAGCAAGCAGGCTGGCAAAGTAAGGTGAGGTTACACTGGAAAGATAAGCCCGTCTATCAGTGTTTCAGAAAAAAAAAATCTTCCTTCACTGTGTGAGGCAGTCTCTTTTAAATCTCAGTGCTCTTATTTAAGAGAAGTTTCCTAAATTCTCTAAAAATTGCTGTGATGAGATGAAAAGCCTGTATCATTTTCAACTGTATGCTGAATTTCAACTGTATGTACAACATTTTCATCTGCTGCTGCCAGGGTTTTTTTCCATATATCACACAAATACATCACCTGTCACACAAAAATATATTCTTAACATTCAGTTGCTATTACATTAATTTATTTGCAGAACCAGGAATGAAGCCTTGAGGAAAAGAATAATTTTAAAATTGCTCTGTTGCTTTCATCTTCATGTTATTTTAACGTGAATGTTTAATTACAACAGTACATCTATGACCAACACGGGAGATCATTCAAGTCTTTAGCTACTTAAGTTAAATTCTATTTAACTGGCCATTAGGAATGATTGATGAACTAATGAATTTGCCTTCAAAACAGTCTCAGAATTTAGAAAGCATTTTGTAGACATAAGAGGAAGATATTTATCAAATCTCAAACCATATGACCAATCCAACAAAGTGAACACACATCTCCAAACACTGACCCAGGAAGCCACAGTCGGCCCTTTTTAGGTACAGTTAAGGGATATAGGAGTATGCTGGCTGAAGTTAAGACGGATTTTTTTTTTTGGTGAAAATGTAAGATGGAAGAACAATGAATCTATGCATGAACCATTTACCAAAGAAGAAAAAAAGGCATCTTTCCCTAAAAGGGCAAATTTAAGATTGAGAATGAGTGGTTGTTTTTGAACTTCTGCATTTGAGTAGCTCCAAACTCCACAAGCAAATCTTGAGATCCAAAATAAACACAATTCTCCAACTACTACTTCTCCTGGCATCAGGAAACAACTATCCAAGGTCTTTGCATTTTTAAAACCTCCAGACTATGGGTTCTAGCCTATAACCCATCCTACAGTGTTTGCAAAATTCTAGCTGGAGGGATTAGAAGCCAACCGCTACTCAAATCTGCCTGGATTATCTTAAAGATAGAAGAGAAGAATATTATGACTACTCAGATGTATGACTGTTTTAAATTACCAGGTGCACATTATAAAGCAGTAAGGATTATATTTAAACCTTCAAGAACCTGTTTGTCCTTAATCCTAATTTTCATTTTTATAAAAGTTCTGTTACAAGACATGAGGGATTACATGTATTTATACCCTGATCAAATATGAAATTAAAAAAATAATTTAAAATGCTGTTCTGTTCTACAGAGATATGGCTGCAAGATAAATATGTTTTGACATCCTAAAAACAACATTTACATTATCTTAAATATTACACTGAATTTTTCTAATTGCCATATGTTATGACAAGGATAATTTGATATATCTAACATGTATTAAGATCTTAGCTTACTTTTCATCTTCTTGAATCATTTATAGTCTAGCTACATCTTTCAACACACCACTGTTAATTATCATACAAAAACTGCAACCAGAAGATTGTAAAAAGTAATTGTTTTATTCCTCCATTATTTTTGGATGGATTTAGCCCAAGGGCCTAACAGTATTCTGCTGTTTCCACAGATTCTTCATATAGCTGCAAGGAAACATTTTTAAAAGAACAACTGCAATTTTCCTTAGAAATTAAGCTTTAAATTGATTAGGGTCATCAGCAATGTTTTCAGGTTCCATTACTTTTTAAACTATAGCTGAATTTCTACTTAATATTCCAGGAACTTTTTATTCTGTGTGATTTTACTGGAAATGAGAAGAAAAACATTTACACATACTTTGTTAACTCCTGGCTGAATTCATCAGGCTTCACATAATTAATTGTATACCAGTCAGCTCTGCTTTGGAATTTCCAGAATCGTAAGTACAGTTCTAGGAGGCCACATACCTTACTTTGGGCCATTCGAGAACTAGTTATCAAAACTATAGATGAAATAGTGCCCTTACAGTTCACAGGCTACAGTGAAATAACCTTCTGCAGAAGATTTGCCATGTGACAGTGACCTGTTCAATTTAATAACCTAAAAGGTAACATAGATTGCCACAGCCTATGCAGCTAACCTTGCTAATGTCCTCAGAGCATTCCGACAACCTTAACAGAATGGCTGGAAGAGTGCCCAAGAAAGCTATCTAGTAGCTAATACAAAGCTTCCCAACAATTCCATAAAAACTCAACTCTGCCAAAGCAAGAATTCTGTCCTTAATGTTGAAGAGGCAAAATAGAATCTTGTAGCACCAAAGTGAGTTCTGGAACGAATTGAGAGACCATAAAGACTCCAGCACTTGGAATGGAGGTCAGGGGTCTGTGTGCTACAGCCTTCTTGTTTTTCCACCCTTGCAGCTTCCGCGAGTATCCTCTACCTCCACAGTGCTATGAGTGTGCTGGACATAAACAGCCAGGGGTAGCCTCATCTCTGGCGGGTGTAGCAATGGCAGAGCTTTACAAATTAAACACTAGAGTGGCAAATGAGGCCATCCTTGCTGCTGGAATGGCCCAGCTCCATCTCTTAACCCAGCCAAAGCAGACAGACAACTGTGCTCGGCAGCAACCTACTTTGCTTATGCTTATGCCTAAAGCCAAATTTGCATATTATGAAAATGGAAGGTGGCACAATAACACAAAACAGTTTGAGTCAGTAGAAATGTACACTGCAGCACTCAATTACAGCCGGGTGAATTAAGGACTGTGTTACAGATTTAATTCCCCCCCACTTCACTTTGCAAGTCAAGATAGATCCTTCAATATTAATAATTCCATTTAAAAATTATTTGAAGATCTTATCACTCAATCACTGAATTAATTCAGCTTGTAATTTCTATCCTTGGAGAAGAACAAGCACAAGTCATTTTGTAGGAAGCTGGTCTTCCTATTTTGGGGTGACAGAAAAGGACAAGGAATTATTATCTTTACATCTGATTTTCCTCCTGTCTAATTTCCCTGCACAATACTAACTCCAGTCACACTTGGGGAGCCCAATTTGATGACCACTTCCAGAGCCAAGTAGAGTCTGTTCCGCACTCCACAGTGCTGACCTGAGACAGTGATTTCAAATGGTGATTGTTTACTGGTTCTACAAATAGTACAATCAACCAAAAGGCACCACATCTTATCAACTTTCTTTATCCATTTATACTGTATGCAATTTTCCAGTAAAAGGTTACTATTTTTTTAGCATGCCAAGCCCTCATTTTGCTATCTTCACATTAAAGTTAACTCAAATGCTATCATTCCTAAACACAAGCTATTCTTTTTGCATTCCACAACTGTAAATGCTATCCAATTAAAGACATCTTAATTTCACAAAACACTTTCCATTAATAAAGAACTCTCGACATACAGAACAGTTGTGCCTCCATTTACATACCTAACATTATTCAATTTCTCTTTCACAATTCTTATTTAGAAGAGACTATTCAAAAGGTTATGTTAGGCCACTAACTCAGCCTCTTTACACGTTCTTAACTTTTGGGACACAGCATAACAGTGTGCCTGCTACTTATGATCTTGCTTCTGTCATAGGAGGTTAAGGGATCTAATCCCTTGATTTGCATCCATATGTTATGTTGATTTTATAATCAGCAACTTATAAGAAAATTATGTTGCTCAAACTAGTATGCTTTGAACATTATGTCAAAGTTAATCCTTACCAGAGATACGCAAAAGTAAGAAGTCAGATTTCAAAGCACTTTTAAGACTGTTGGAGAGAATCTCAACAGTCTAACACAAGACTGGTTCTACCACTCAAAACTACCTGTGACCCATGACTGAACAGATAGGCCAGACTTTCTAAAGGTACGGTAGTGTTAATGAGACTACCGGCCTGTTTTCAACAGAAGTCACAAATCCTTCTGAATACCTCCACAGGCTTATGAAGTTGGGCATCGAAATATCAAAACACCCAAGATTAGAGACCATTTTGGAAAATGTAATCTGCGTTCAGCAGTTGCCTATACAAACAATCCTCTTGTAAGCATTTAGATCATTCTTTGTGGAGCACTGTGGAATATATGAGTGTGACAAACTTCTTAAGGAAAAGCTATTCCATTCACCATCTGTGTTACACAAAAATAGAAAGGTCACAGGTTTCACATTTACAGTACCATGAAAGAAGGATCTTTCCCTAAAATATTTAAACCATGAAATGACAGAGACAGAAACATCTGACTTACTGTAAGGTGTTGTATCAGTAGGGTCAGGAGGTGGGAAGTTTTCTGTGAAGTTGACATTACACAAGTCTGTACTACAGCAGCAGAAGCGGTATGTTCCATTCTGAATCAAGGAAGGGGTAGTTGTAACTATACACTCTTCAAAGTGACACTCCTGTGGGTCTCCTATGTGAGACCAGCAACCTGTAAAAAGAGGCAAATTAAAGATTTTTTTTTTTTTTAAAGGAAGCATACTGGCTGGATAAACACACCTACAGAAACCTTTACTCTCCTCACAGAACAGCAGTGAATTACAGTACTGATATGTGACAGTTGTGAGCTACAGCTTCAATTTCCTTTGTAAACAAACATCTGATCAATATGAATATACACTTTTTACTTAATGAGACACTTATTGTTAAATTTACCATCACATCAATACATATACCAAAATTCAAGAAAGCCATCTGTCTCTGGACATCCTAAGTAACAAAAAATTTGAATGCCTTTTCCTTCAACTGTGCATTGATGTCTTTGGTCGCTTTTAGAAGTCATTAATTTCAGGCAAGCTTTCTGTTCATATTTAAAATTACTAAATGGGAAGTTTAAAATTATGCATTTGTACAATGTGAAAGAAGTCTAGTTTTGCAGCTGTGCATCTTTTTATTGGCTGGCTAGATCACAGAAAAGTGAAGTACCAAAACTACTGCACTTAAATGGAACTGTTACATACCTTGTTTCACAAGATGTATGTCTCCTTCTCGTGTTTTTTCCCAAAGTCCATAGCAGGTACTACCTTTCATGCACAAAATGGTGCCATTCTCCTGGGAGATTCGGCTCTCACTGATTCCATGGTCCTGCTGATACGGGTCTTTAAAAGCACACAGCCGCTCTTCACTCTGTGTAGCTTTAGCCAAAGAAAGAAAAATAATTTTTGTCAGTGATTCTATGCATAAAATATTAACTTTAGTAAAAGGATGGTTACAGTCTTCTGGTAAGATACATTCAAACCATCCTGAATTATATGTATATGTTCTTTAAACTGTACTCCCACAGTCAGAAATAAAAATGAGGTCTACCCCAAAGTTACTTTTATACAGAGGGCAAAAAGACCTTGGCAGATGTCACAAGATTAACGTACAAACGTTTGAAGTTCATAGGTGCAGAATAAAAATTTCCTTGCATAGTCTGCCATCACCTGCATTGCTTGTCCTCGAGCATAAATTACACGACTGCTGTTTTCTTCAATGACGGCATGTGCTACTTAATCATTTCCAGATCTTAAACCAAGATGATCTTTTTCAGACTGCCATCCAACCCAGTGCCTACCAAATTCAGAGGGTTTTTTCCACTCTCTTGCTATTGACATCTTTTTTCTTTGTGTTAATTCAGCCATTGCACTGATATTTACTGCTTTTGCTCAGCAGTTTGGGCTCTTTCACACAACTTCACTAATGACCAACAACAGAAACACAGAGTAAAGCCCATGCAACTGACCAGCAGCTCTGGGAAACACTGCCTGCAAACAGGAGCAATGCAGCATGGAAAGTCTGTCAAATGTCCAGTGGAACATCTTAAAACATACAAAGAGAGCACAAAAATAAATACCCCCCACCACCTGAAAAAAAAGTATTTTTTTTATTAAGACAAAACCAAAAACACCCACAAAAAGTATACTGATTTTTACACAAGTACTTCATCAACAAACTCTAAAAATGTAGTATCTTAACAACTCATATGCTTTAAGTGCCTCTGTCATCTTTTCTCTAGGTAAACACATTCAAACAATAAATTTTGCAGAAAAGCATCAAGTTCAAGATAAATGAATCCTGCATTTGTAGTGACTATATTTAGAATATTTTCATTCTCCTGTTAATGATTTTACAAAATGCATGGAAAGCTAGATGTGTCACTACAAGGCACTTAAGTATTATTCAGAAGTACAGCTCAGCAAACATCCAATCACACTAAGAATTAGTACCATGTATTTCAACAACTAGATTTCATCCAGTTATTTAACTCCCACGAAAGCAGCGGTAGAAAAAGATGCAAGGTGAAGTAGATTGGTCTTTTGGGAAAACAGATTTTGAAGTTAAAATTACAGCATATGTAATTGCAAATTATTGAAGGTATAGTTTGAAATATCTTGTCACAGATGGTTTATTTATTTGATCATTCGTCAGCACTGGCCCTAAAGAAGCCATTGTTTCAGTAAGGCAGACTTATTGCAAAAACACTGTTTTACTGTGTTACCAGCACAGATGATTGGGTAGTAAAAAGAAAAACCAAGAGACTGGGATACATGTGTCTCACTTCTCAGGCAGTTACTATTCAATAAGGAGGCAAAACTCGTTAATTCTTTTATGCTGAGACAACCATAAATTGCTGCACTATCCAGGCCAGCATTCTCTCAGTGTCTCCCAGTTTATTCTGTGGCAGCAGTAACTAAGATAGCACAACTTAGCTGATTTTTGTAGTGGTCTGGTAGGGCGTGTATGAGCAGTTGAGCTGCGTGTCGGCTCAGTGGCAGTAAAACTCTCAGCTGAGGAGACAGGAACTTCTTAAGCCAGTGTAATTCTATCACTGGCAGCTCCATGTACTCTTAGAACCTGGCCAGCAGTCCATGCTACTCACCCAGCTCTCTGAACTCTGGTCAGTGCACTATTAACACTTTACATCTGGACTACAGTTTTGCAGTGATAAATACATTTATTACGAAGCAGTGACTTACTTGATATTCAGAACCTCAGTTGCCTAAGTTTCATACCTGATTTATTTTTTTTTAAATCTCTTTGAGCAGAGTTAGTCAAGTTACTGAGTACAAAAAGGTCACACATTAACATCCAGCATATGCTGCCTCCAGCAGCACTTGCCAGTTGCATGCTGTAGTTTTATTCTCAGAACAGCTGAGTATGCCAGGCGTGAAGCATCTGTCCTGCGTTCTCTGCTCCATGACACAGGACTGGCCAAGAAACAACGTAGGAAAGGACAGGACCCCACTGCCATAAGGGAAACGGATCTGACTACATTGTGAAAATTGAAAGGAAAAAAGAAAACTATCACAGAATCACAATTTTCAAGACAGAATGGGACAGAAGTATACAGCCTTGTGAAATAGGACCTATCTGCTCCAAGGGGCAGTACAAAGGTTTTAAAACCTGTTGCATATGATAGCTGAGTGGGGCTAAGACCATCCAAGATCTGGTTGTTTACAAAATGCTCAAATTCCTGCAAGATAAGCCCTTTTATAATTTGCCTTTACTGTGAAAAATAAATTTAAAAGAACAGAATTTATGAAACAGCCACACAAATCTGGTTTCCTTATTAAAAACAAAGTAATTCCAGGAAAGCCCACTTTCATAATACCTCAATATGTTATTAAAAAAAAAAAATCTTTTAACCTATGAACTAATGGAAGACGAAAAAAGACCAAAACAAACCAAAACCTTCTGGGTTTGTGTTGGACTCAGAACAACAATTACATGTATCATGTCTGTGCTCCAGAAACTGAGACAGCTTTAATTGTTTTCTTTTCCGTTCTCTTCATCTTTCTATAAATCTCTTAGGATCAAGGTTGAAAGGTAAAAATAGGAGAAGATACTCGAAAAAAAGGAAAGTTGTTAACTATTATACTAGAGGCTGTCCAACCATACACTACAGAAAATAAAAGTATCAAAGGCTTTCCTGATTTAAAAAGATTGCATTGCCCTGTAACAATACCTGCAGAGTGAAGGATGGGGCAAGCATGAGAAAATACTACACACACAGCCAGTAACCTGAGTGTCTACCAGTTTTCTTGCAAAGTAATAAAAATACAACATAACTTGACACAATTTAATGTCAGATGATCTCAGTGGGAAACTTTTCCAACAAAAAATAAAGGTTACTCATCCAACAACTACAGTTTTCATGCTGATCACTGCACATTCCTGCTTCGATTATAACTTAGAGAAGCACAGCCCCTGTGGGAGCAGTACCCACTGCAATACTCTGCTGACCCCTGGCCCTTCCCTGATGGCATGCAACATCTGGAGAACAGGGGACATGGAACAAAAGCTACTTTATTTTTCTCTATGGCCTCTGTATGTTCATTGTTGAAGTTGTAATGCCGAAGAAAATTGGGTAGGGCATTCAGATGTACAGAAACCATCCTGAAGAACAACAGAATAGATGAGACGTTTCCATTACTGTGCATGATTTCGGTGCATTCCTGCTCTGGGAATTTGACAGCAATGTCTCCCTCTTTCACGCAGTGGAAACTAGTCAGGTTTAAAAACTTTTAGTACTGGAATACTTCTAGGTCAGGTCTTGAAAGCAGCGTCTAGTCTAGATGAGTATGCCGTAAACCTTGCCCAAAAGAAGTACTACAAAATACTACTACAAAAAGCACACAAAAGTGCTGGAGTGCCTGTTCGAAAGTTTACCTACTTCAACAGAAATCTTACTCTTCAAGGTAAAATACTGTTGCTCATTTGGATTTACACATGGTCTGTATGGATGACCTTTTATGTCAGTTTTCAGTCGTCATGGGAGCCAACAGGTATGCAGGGTGCATTCAGAACTGAAGCACATCTTCTTGTCCCTTGGGAGTTGTGCACCTGCAACATTTGAAGGCAGCCATTAACACTTTCCAGCAGCTTAGCTGGAAACAATTCCAAAGCTGCTTCTTCCAAAACTCCATGCTTGGAGATATTCAGAAACCATCTGGACATGGTCCCAGGCAGCTGGCTCTAGGTGACCCTGCCTGAGCAGGGGGTTGGACAAAATGACCTTCAGAGGTCCCTCTCAACCTCAGCCATTCTGCAATTCTTGCATGTCTCCAAGTACTCAGTGTGCAGCAACAAGACAAAAAAATTATTCCTCAGCTGAGCCACTTGCTCTTTTTTGCCTTCAAGGCAGGCAAAAATGGTAGGGTAAGACTAGAACTACTGGATTCTCTTGTTTGTCTTCAGTTTCAACAGATCCAAACCCAAGGAAATACCCTAATGTTAAGATCTTCATTAAACAACAAGAGCAATATAAATAAATAACTCATCCTGTGAAGACTGAGGCTCCTGAACTGCTCCATTTGACACATCCAGTTCATTTGCTACCTCTTAGAAACATGAAGGGCAAAGCCCCTGCAGACACATGTGCTCACCAGATATTAGGGACCCATGAGCAGTTCACTGTGCAGTGCTCCTTTCCTCACAGATTTTGCAAACCCAAGATGCATCAGCAGTGTATCCTCAAATCAGCAAAATGCAGAAACCATTTACAGATCAGCCTACACAGTGTATCTGGCCAGACATGAAATGTCTCAGCACACAAACAAAACCAAGACCTAGCACCAAAATAAGTGGCAGTACAGGTTTCACAGGACATCTGCTGCATGGCTGAAGTCATCCTTCAGAGCCCTGAATTTACCTTTATACAGCAAATTTCATAGTAAACTACATCTGTTCATTACATAGAACTCATTACACATTCAGGTCTTTTATAATTAACCTTTTAATGAAAGACCGTGAGAGAGATTTTGAAACAAACAAATGGCAACTGAATGCCTGCAAGTCATACAGCACTGAAAATCTGCTACTGCAGACAATTGTAGAAGCAACAGATAGGCTGACACTGAAGAGGACAAAAAATAACACCCAAACAACAAATTATGAAGGATTTATAATGAAATGTCAATTTCCCATTCCTCTTGTGTACCAGACAAACTATGTCAAAATAAGTCAAAAGAAATAATAAAATGATCTCAAGCTTCTGTTCTCTCATCCAGCAGAGATTTCCAACAAAGACAAGAAGGGAAGGCACCATTCCCACAAATTCTACCAAGGAAAAAAACAGCAAGAGCATGGCAAGCTCTTCAATTCTCTATCATAAACCAGAAAAAAAAAACCCCTCAAAATGAGTTCTGTAGCTCTCTAGCCCATTTTACACCTCTATTTGTACAAAAATACTTTTCTATCCAGTTTCAGAAACACTCTCAAAACACGAGTGGCATTAGAACTGAATATGAGTGCTACAGGCAGTCATTTAAGAAGAAGCAAATGTTCTCAGCTTTCCTGCTTGGCTGCCATTGCCGCCGAGTCTGATCACCACACACACTTGCAACAGACGTTACTCGATCGGATTGTGAAAACTTATTGTCATGTTCCAAGAGGGGAATGGGGAAACAGACTACATTATATTACCTTCCTAAAATCACAAAGGAACTAGGAATTGTCCATAGTTGCCCAAGTCCATCCTGTGGCTCACTCTTACTGCTGAAGTGCTCTGGGGGCACAGAGTTCATCCCCATACCACCATATAGCCTCAAGAAAAAGGACCAAGGCTTCAGGAATTTCCTTTTGGCATATGGCTCAGATTTTGATGTGATTTACCATCTTAGAATTAACCAGTTCTATCATCAACAAAAAAACCTTGAACGTTATCACAAAAAAAATACTGTATAGATGTTTTCAGTATTTTCTCCCTGTAACCATGCTGCTATTTCCAGCTGCTCAGAAATAGAGAGGTGATTCACACCAGTAAGTGACTTCTGTCTGTTCACTACAAAAACACCCTTAGATATGTTTACTATTTGAATATTTGCCTTTTTCCCCACTAAAGATATTTCTGAATAGCAAAGATCAAAAGAAAACTGCAAGTGCATCTACTATGTCAGAAATGTTGTGTGCAAATATATACAATTCATCCATACTTGGATGAGTTTAAACAAATGAATATCTTGCTATTGCTTTTAATATAATAATTCTTTCACAATCACTCTGTGTTCTAGGAAAATATAATCACTGAAAACAATGAATACCAAAAGTTACAGAAACCCAACTGCAAGTCCTTAGAACATGAGTCATATTTTCACTAATAGCATCAGAAGTCAGTTCCATTAGTACTTAACTGAGGCTTCCTGACCTTGCATCTATTCAATGCAGTACACAGAATTCACATCAAATGCAAAGCGAGGGGGAAAAGAAGAGTAAAAAAGACTCAAAGGTGACTCAAATGCTACTCCATGGTCTAACTGTTGGGATTAAAGATAATTAAATAAATAAATAAACATTTGCCACTTTATGATTAATGCCAGGCAAAACATTTTGTGACTCAACAGTCACAAAGAAAAGAATCTGAGGTAACAGAAGACAAACTTGCACGCAAGCTACAAGAACAGGCCTGCGAGCATCACAGACCACACACAGGGTACCATGCTGGTAATCACAACAACTGCCTGCAAGTCCATATACGTGAAGACGTGGAAAAAAAGGGAAAAAAAAAAAAATTGTGAGCATTTGTTTGCCTGTAATGGGAGTTCTTTAAATACTGGCCACCATACATTCAACTGAGAATCTCAGCAGGTTGCAAAAGATTTGTTTTCAAAGATTGAGTTTTTTTCTGTAACTTGTCCTTTCAATTAATGAGATTTTCATCAAAACACTCATAGACACAAAACCTGTTTTATTTTGGCCCTCTCAGCTTTCTCTGGAGTTCTTCTATTTACACAATACAGGGAAACATCATTGCCCTTGAGGCAGGGTTATGAGGTAGCACGTGTCTCCATATTGCAAACTATTTAAAGGAAAGTGCACATCAGGAGGCTCCTCTGAGTATATCTTTTCAAATGCTGATGGCTGAATTCTGGTGTGATGTACAGAGAAACAGAATCCTGAAGAAATCATCACTTAGCAAGCACTCTAATGCTGCTTTTTGAATCTTTTTCTCCTCAGAGGTTTTAATTACAAGTATTTCTAAATGTGTATCCACTCATATTAAAATATATCACAAGCAGACGTCTTTTGAAGGAAGTCATGCTTCTCCAGACAGACCACCCTTAATACCAACTTAGAGTGGGAGGAAAAAAAGCTCAACTGCTGGTAATCTTCCATGTATTTACACTTCCAGTACTCTGCTTTGTAGCATGTTTGACCAACTGCACAGCAGGGGCCTGCACTGACTGGTCAGGAAAACAAATAAATGGTCTGCCTAAGGATTAGGCATGAGGGCATGAAGGTCTAAACCAACCTGAAATGGCCTGGAGACTCTCTGAGCAAGAGGTCAGGAGCAGCACAGTGCAACACATAGACAGGGAATAGTCAGGCTGCACAGCCTATTGCTTTACAGCAAACTTCCCTGTCAGAAGTCCTCCAGATGGGCTCCAAAATGCAACCACTGGACTAGTATTTTAAAGACATGAAGATGAAATAATGAAAATTTGCACAAGAGAGTAGAACTTCAGAGATGGAGGCAGGAAAGTAAAGAAAAATGGTCATACTTCCTCTCCTCCTATGAAAAAGAGGGAAAATAAAAAATATCACAAACATTAACTATTTTACAGGACATATTATGTATCTCAAGATTTACTGTAAAATATATTTTGACAATAAACTCCTTACAGTTTATAGTCAATGTTAAAATCTGGAATAATCTGTTCACAGTACTGCATGTCCTTAGCCTTCATTGATGAAAATTATTTTGGTTTTGTCTGCTTTTGCTGACTAACATCACAGTTTCAAATGCTGGCAATTACACAGAGCCAGGCTTTGATTAAGAACTAGTGCCAAAACTAAAATGAATGCTAGTACTGATACCCATTTTGAAGTGATTGACTGCACATGCAGATGACAAAATTACTTCTGTTCATTACAAGATCCTTTGCCCTCAAAACAGCATTAGACTAGAAAATTCAAGTGTCATTTTTCTGTACATGGATATACTTTAGTTTTTCCTTCTCCACAATCTAGCCTTCAAGCAAGCAAGTAAATCTGAAATCTGTTTTCTTTCCTTGCTCACTTTCTAACACAGTGTTGTGGACCGATAAAGGCTACCAGCAGTGACGGAGCCAGCACTTTCCCATTTTCTTCCACAGTACTTGGGTGTATTGGTGTTTCAGCTTCATTCTGAAGGACCAGTGGTCTGCTAGCACTAAATCAGTGTAACAGAGCCAGATCATGTGGCAGCTGTGTTGTGTCTTGCATGCTGTGCACGAGGTTCACACTTTGCTCCCCGCTCAGGCACTGCTGCCTTGGACAGCTTCGGTACATAGTCCATGGCCTTCTCTCGGCCCCATCTGGGACCAGCTGACCCTCCTGGCACAGCCTCACTGACCCTCGGCTACCCTACGTGCCCCCCTTGCAGTCTTACAAGAGTATTGCACACCTCTTCCCAGACACAACCACCATAGCAGGAATTTCATTAATTGGAATTAATGTAAATTGGTATGGAGAGGCCAAAAAGTAAATCGCCAACCCAAATTTTGTATTGAAAGTCTTGTTCTCCTTTTCCCCAAATTTACTCTCAAAGAAAGTGTTACCTTAGAAGAACCCAGAAAGCAAGAGGAGCCATGCAGGACGGCAGAGATTTATTGCTAGCAGCTGACAAATTATGTAGTTCCCAAATGCTGCCAGATTTTATGAAAAAATACCTGAGCTTACTGCCAATAAACTGCGTCACTGCCTTATTTCTAGAACTTTCTAAATGTTTTTGAGGACCACCAGACCACCTTGCTGTGCAAACCTCACCTGAATCAGACATTACTACAGATTCAAAATTTTACCCATCTAGTAAGAGCACAAGACATGGTGGCAAGAAAGGTAGCAACACCTGTGTTTTGGGGCAAAATTCAAGAATTTGAAGCAAATTTGAACAAAGTTAATACTGGTTTACATCAAGAGGCTGAGGCATTCTTCAGCTGATACGGGAAAAGTTTCAAATTGAATTTGTAATGAGGATATACCTCATTGACTCAGCCAGGGTCAGAGAAGGACAAACTGCAGAATTAAAACCAAGTGTCCTGAAGTTTCAACTATGACCACAGAGTTCACCTTTGAATGCCTTTACTTGGGGCATTAATCAGAGCTTCCCCCACCTTACAAGATCTCCCCCACAAGTATACACCTAAACAAGAAATAGAATCTACCTCTCTCAGTGATTCAGCATTTTCCTTAACATTTACAGCTGTGTTCAGCTGGCACACATATCTTTTTATTGTATAAGTCTGTATAGTTCAGCAGGTTTCTTCCTTCCATCTTTTTCCCCTCTGCTAAATTCCCATTGATTTTTAATAAGACAGAATT
The DNA here is from genome assembly GCA_013400975.1 of Atrichornis clamosus. Classification (NCBI taxonomy): domain Eukaryota; kingdom Metazoa; phylum Chordata; class Aves; order Passeriformes; family Menuridae; genus Atrichornis; species Atrichornis clamosus. The sequence continues at coordinate 73,525 of WBMZ01005002.1, forward strand.
AAAACAAAATGCGTGTAACAAAAAGGTAGTGAAAAATCTGACCAATATGAAATCCCTAAATATATCACCTGCTAGCTGCGATACACCTCTTGTATGTTAAAACAAACACAACGGTATCTTAGTTCAGTGATTACACAGGACTGATGACATTTTATCACACAACTTAGCGCTTCAGAAACAGAGATTTTATAGCAAGAGACTGCAGCAGGTTTCTTAAGTGTTGTAAAAATAGCGAAATGTCACGGCATTTTAGCATTCACTTTCTTAAGCTTTAAAATGCTCATCTTTCTCACCACACTTCAACTTGGAGCCATTTTCAAAAACTTTTCATTTCATATTAAAGCAAAATCCCATCAGTGTGTTCTATATGGAAATGCAAAGGTCCAAGCACATTCAAAAACTCTTACTGAAAAAGCTGTCAAGCTCAAATACTGGAAAGTAGAAGCAAATTAGCATAAAACACGATTAAACCATTAAATACCATAAAAGTGTCAAATCATGGAATATGTTTAACACTCACTTGAGGGAGAACCTAATCTAAACACATTAGTGGAGGACAAAGCATAGAAAAATTTACTCTCAACTCCAAATGCTTGTCTTTTAAAATAGTCTTAGAGCTTCTACAAAATTAATAAAGTTGAAGAAGATGATCTTCTGTGAATATTCACATGGCAGAAAGCATCCCTGCAGCTTCAAATCACATTGATTGGTTTGCACTGCCTTCTTGCCCTATGATTGCTTATTTAACCCCATGAGCAAACAGGAATTCCAGTCTTTACACATAGCTAAATCAGCTCAAAGAGAAATTACTCACAGACTCACAATGTAGAGCAAAAGGAAATTTTTCAACAAAAAGTATTTTACAAGCCAGCTTTAATGTATACCTTCCACTTTATTTAAGTATTAGTCCAACTCACGCTAAAGGTCATTTAAGCCCAGATCTCTGGAAAACCACAGGAAAGGAAGTAGCTGGCCTTTACTCACTCAACAGTGATTTTGGACATCCAGCTTCTTGAGGCCTCCTGGAAAAATCTCAGTCTACATTTAATCTGAAAGCATGAATAAGTATATTGCAAGATTTAAGCAAGCCTAGCATTTTTCCAATTTTTAAAAATATATTTTTCACTTCCTAAATGACGTCTCCATTCAAAGAAAAAATAAGTTCATGTTACTGTTTAGCAATTATGTCAGAATAGAAATCACCACAGCCTTAGTCACACATAATCTTTTCCAGCGGTCAGTGTCTATTCATGGAACTGAAAAAGCCTGAATTCTTTATCTTTGCCCTAGACTGGAGTTCAGGGATTTTTTTCTGGGTATGAGCGTCTGGCTTTTGTTTATCTGGACTGTCAAAGTAAAGTATCTGCATGGAATAACACAGGAAACTCTGCAGCACAAGCAACAGTAAAGCAAACTAATGATGTGGTATTTATCCCCCAAACTCAGATGTAACAGACTTTCCACAGCAAAATCGCTAATTTCAGAGTCTGCTTTAAATTCCCTTTAAAAAAGGTCTGCTACTTGATAATCCCCTAACACATGTAATGTACTCACTTTTCTAGCTAGCAGGGCTGTCGCTTCTACTGCAGATATTACTGAAACACTTTCTGAAGAACTTTTCAGTAGCTTAAATCTGGAGAAAGATGGTACCCATACAGCCTGTCTCTTATAGCATATTACAAAAATTCTTCCTGTAAACATTTTTAGGATGCTTACACTACTGGCAGTATGCTGAAACATTTGAAAACTGGCAAACATTCTTCAACCTGAAGCTACAAGGAAATTAAGCTACAGAATCGTATTCATATTTTGCCCTCAGACAGAAGCATAATATATTTGGCTTTAAAATTTTAAATCCTGAATAAAATGACGAGAGAAGCAAAAGGCAGAAAACTAGCTTCCACCCTGGCATGTTTTATGAGGGTATGAAGCCTTTCACCTTTTTAGAATTCCTCAAAGAATATATGTTTAAGTTCAAAAACATCTCAAGCTCTTATCTTCAAGGCACAGAATATCCCACAAACCATTGTTATCTTGAGTCGAGAGCACAGTCAACATGAGAGCACCCCAGGCACCTTAATGTAGCCAGTGCAAGGTGAATGCCAACTCGTGCAGAGGACAGACTATTATCAAGGACCAGCAAGAGATTGTGGGCTGCTATAGGAACTTGGGACCCACTTCAAACACTCCTACTTTGTGTTCCTTAACTGAGAGAAGGTATGGAAAGAATTGTCAGCTAAAAGTATTTATGATGTTTGCTGAACTGGGCAAAACCAGAAAATATTGACTTTTGCTTCTGTTAAGACTTCAAGGTTATCAGCCCATTGAACAGAGGTCACTGTTCATATATTTCTTGATGTTACAGTGCTGAAATTGTTAGAAATTTATGGGCACTGCACTGACCTATTTAAAATCAACTCATACATTTTCTTTATGCATGTGTTCTTTTCCATTTAAATCTCTGTTGTACCAATAACAATTTCATTGGCTAAGAAGGTGATATAAGCAAACTTTTGCAAACTTTGTATAGTCTGAAAAAAAAATAAATCAGTGTCTAGTCGAAACCAGTTCTTCACTAACTTCAGGTTTCTAAACTTACACAGTTAAAAAGGGTATGGTTGGCACATGCTGACAAGTCCAGGTTACTGAGGACGCTTTTGTTTCAAGGACTGGCTTTCACGTACTGCAGTAGAGTACGTCACACCAAGGAAACAAACTTCTGGGGGCAAGGAAACAAAAAAATATTTTAAACAGAAGATTGTTTTTAATTATCTTTGTTGATGCTAATTACAGGAAACATGGAAAAGGGCACTCCCAAAATAACACTCAAGGAAAAGACTGTAATCAACTTGCTTAACACTTTGAACTGCACACCTGGGGATGATGGCTAGTGTTACACTCAAAAGACCATCTGAACTCCTCACCCTAGACATATACCCCAGGTAGCACAGGTTAAAGCATCTCACAAGACACAGTAGCAGTGTGAGAGCAGAAAACATCAGGTTCTTCAGGTCACAAGCGAGCCTAACCCAGCAACCACCTGCTGCAGGGCTGAGCAGAGAGCCAGACTGTGCGGGGGCTTCCCCGCACGCATTGCAGCTCTTTGCCACAGCCATAGACAAGATCAGCATTTCAGCCCATGAGAGTTCACACTTTTTCTGAATCAGACCTACTTTAAGGGCAGGAAATAAGCACAAATAGCATCTTGGCATTTGGGACTAACAAGGAAGGAACAATGCCAAATCTCATTATGACAACCAAAAAACCCGCAACAGCATAGAGGCTTTACAGTGGCAGAATTTACCAGCAAAGAGGTGATTTCCTCTACGTTTTCACTTTTTTTTGAAAGACCTTTCAACACCACAAAGTGTTATATACATCTGCTACAGGGGCACTTAGTTGATTTGGTGTCTTTCAAAACACAATTATGATCAAACACAGTTAGCCACTACTGGGAACATTTTCACTTATGACTGGGGCCATAGTTTAGTGGTGAACACGGTGGCACTGGGTTAATGGTTAAACTCGATAATCTTAGGAGGTCTTTTTCAACCTTAATAATTCCATGATTCTATGAATTGATTAATTTTTCTCCTTAATTTGAACTAGAAACCTTAGAAAACAATATAACTTGCAGCAAACATTTAAATAGCAGCTTTAAATAAATTCAGATCAGGTTTATTAACTCATGTACCTATTTCCTAGCAAACTGGCTCTAATTTATGAAAATTGAAGTGTAATATTGAAAAACACTCGTGTTTGCACATGCATTAAGTTACATTTCTCTAGAAAAAATACATGGTTGTACTGAATACTGCATACTTTAAATAACCCATACATACTTAAAGAGTAGGTTTCCTACTTTTTTCAACAGATTTGTCTAAAGAAAAACATACTTGCAATCTTTCTGTAAATAAGAGATCCTGATCTGAGCCTGAATTACTTGATGTGGTGATAAGCCAGATAAGGACAATTTCTGGTGATTAAAATACAAATCCTTCCAGGGTTAAATGAATTTAAGTTCAGGTTTTTTGCTAAGCAGTTTTAGGACAGACGTCTTTTTTTTTTTCCCTTCAAACAAAAATACAGCTATCAGAAAGGGGAAAAACCTAGAAAAAACACAGCTCATAATCTGAATATGTGTTTTAGAGTCTTAAGGCAAAATATAATTTATTCTACAATATTCACTAAACACATTTACAGGATCAGACAGGTTTTCAGAATCTCTGAGACAAACTAATACTGCAATCAAAGGATTAGCAAACCAGCTGCCTATGTGCCATTACAGCTGATTATCACAGACTGTAGACAGCTAGCTTACTTCGAAAGTGATTTCAGGAATACTCCATTGTTGCCAGAGAGAAGGGTATAGCAGGATAATGTGGTAATAACTCATTATTTTATTTATTATACATAAAAAGGGAATTTTTGTAATACGAATACCATGAGGTTTTAGAAAATCTTGTTATAAACGACATTTACAGTAAAACCTGACAAAACGAAGAAGAGACTTACTAAACACTCCCATTCAGAGCTAAGGATGCCAAGCAGTGAAGGTCTGACTTTTCAATCTTCTCCCCCAATCTCACTAAAAACTAAACCGATGCCAAAATTCATCATTATGAGACCTTATATCCTTATACGTGCTAACATAAAATCATGGAAAGAGAAAAAGCAATTTGGAAGCTACAGGTTTATCTTCAAGATGTTTTCAAGTAACTTTTCAGTTCACATGTAGAAAAAAATGCGAAATAGAAACTTCCAGTAGCCCTCAATAAAAATATATAGTTGTCAAATAGTTTGTTATGTCCAAATACTTTTCCCTCCTTAAGGCTATGAGAAAGAGTTATTGTTCTTACTGGAGACTGAGCTACTACCAAACAGGAAAGCAGCAGAACTCAGAATATTTAAGAAGATACTGAAGTGTTTACAGCATCACTTTAAAAGAAAAAGGAAGCATCTATAGTTTTCTGCTAACACTCCAGCACCATGTTCTTCACTCCACCTTGATACAACTACAAAGGAAATTCAAAATTTATTAACTAGGAAGAAAATTCAGATGTGGACAGAAGTTAGAGTAGTGATTGGTTCATCTGGTAAAACCACTCTTTTCAGATTACACCCAAAACCAGCAACCAAGTGAGTTCATCCCTCAGGCAGATGGTAGAAGAAACAACATTAGCAGAACAGAGCTGTATCTCTCTATCAGAAGTATGGATGCGGCATTCTTTTTGCTGCATATAGTTTACTTTGACTACTACTGGCTTTAGTCTATGTAATTTGAAATTATCTATTAAATCCTAAGATTCCTTTACAGGAAGTAAAACAGGATCATCCTGCTCACAGTATCTACCTATTGATATGGCCTCTGTATCTCAGAAGAGGAAGCCAAAGTCAGAATTTCACAGCCAGTCAAGAGAGGACAGACTGCCTGGGGGGGAACTACAGAAGTATAAATATGCACCAGTTATTCAAAGCACGGCTTTCCAGAAAGCTTTTAGATTAAATAGATTATTCCTCGCCTACTTACTTCTCTAGTTTGTCTTCTTTCCCTCACCTTCTGGGGATTTGAAGGTCTTTGAACATCCTGTGTCGGAGATGAAACAACAGCCATTCACAGTTTTTAAATGCTCTGTCTGAAAGAGGCAGAGTAGTTAAAGAAAAGAAGCTTACCATAGTTTTATCCTCAGCTTCTTAGTTTACAACATGGTTACTCTCCAAATCTTGCTTGCTGTCTCTATCGCGTAATATTGAAAGGTAAACCTCTCAGGTTTGCAAGCTTTTTTTCACTCTTACATAAAATCTCTTGAAATCTACCTCCCTATCCATCCATCCAAGTAAAGATTCCTAAGAAGGTCTTAAACACAAGTTCATCCACACAACCTTTGTCTTCTTTATTTTTAGAAGCTGCATTTTCCATTACACCTTGGTTTTCTTCTAAATCACAGTTGTATGTCATTGAGGACAACATGGATGAGGAAACAGGAAATACTTTGACTGATGTGGGGTTTAATGTTACCCAGTCACTGTGTTATTCAGGGACCAGAAAACACTAACAGAAATTAAAGTGAAGAAGATCCCAACAACAGAATCAGTTGGATCTCACAGAGGAAAAATAAAAGGAGCTCAGGCTCAGCTTCATTAATTCTTTCCCCCTCGCCCCACACCTCTAATTAGTATGTTGTAAGTGCTTTCTGAGAACACTGGACTATAAGGATATATGACACAGGTATCAATGCTAAATTGAAAGTAAAATAATGAAAAAGTTGGCAGATAAGTCTCTTCTCTGTGAAGAGGGGAACAGAACACAAAACAAGAAAAAAAAAATCCAGGCCAGGTTATCTTTGCAGAGTAATAGCAAAGGAAAATGGAAAAAGTCCAACAAAGGAAATGTGCAGCTGTTACCATCTGACAATAAACCAGTGACCATCAGTTAGAGTGGAAAAGGAGAATTCCATGGATCAAAAAAAGAGGAATTGCATTCATTCATGTCTAAGTTTTCATTACCTAAAGAAAAAGCAGATAAACTACAGAAGTAAGTCTTTAAGCAGAAAGATACCAGTCCCTTCAGCTGAAGCTCTCTTGGTTCAATACAAAGTCAAATGAGGAAGCAAAGGACAAATGTAAATAAAGTTCTAAACAAAAACAATTGGGATTTTTTCTATATGAAAATCAAGTTTCAGGGTATTTGCCACATTACAGAAAAATGTTAACAAGACATGACGGTTCTCAAGCTTTGCAAAAATACTAACTTGTAATTGAAAAACACAGACAAGGTAAGAACAATGAAATTCAGAAATCTCTGAACACACTGAGTAGCTTACTCATAAAATATCATCATCATCATAATAGTAGTATTTGGACTTTAAAAGCTACTGGAACACTGAGTGCAGAATCTGTCCCATGACATTTAAAGTTCCAGGTAGGTTTACACCACTGCAGAGTTCCTTATTATGTTCCTTTCCACCTCCCTGTAGCATTCCTCAAGCAGCAAGGTTCTCTCTCCTGTTATTCCTCCCCTTGATGCTTAACCTTGTTGTACTTCCACCTTACCTTTGGAAGTCCTACCACATTCAGTACCCCACTGATTTTTTTCAATCCACTTATCATTTCCTTGCCTGCTCCTCCCCTGATGCACTTGATAGCAGCTGTCAGCTTCTCCCTGAAGCACCACTACACCTTTTCTAGGTCACTCTGTACATACAGCACAGTTCCTGTGAGCAGCTGCCAAGTCACAGGCACTCTTCACTTCATCCAAGCTTGTGCTGAAATGAATTTCTACCACAATAAAAGTTCACAATGAAGAAATTAGTTCCTCGTTTTTAAACCATTAAAAAAGTACCAGCAAAACCCCCACACTAACAGATGCATTGACACAACACACGGCTCCATTGTGACTGTCTTTGGCATTCTTCAGCCTGTGACCTGGCCTCTACACTTTGGTATTTTTTGCCCTGAGGCATTTCACCGTGTCTTTATTCTGACTATTAATAAACTGAGACAGGATCCAACTCATGTTTTCATCCAAGTATGTATCAAAAACATTAAAATAAGAAAGATGAAATTAATCCTGGTTACTGTCACGTTGCCTGTTACTACAAAGTGCTTATCAAAGTCCGGATTCAGGAAAAGCAGTTTTTTCTCTCATTTTATGGGATAACACATGTAACTCCAGAATCTGAGGGAAGGAAGGTGAGGACATTCTAGAAAACTCTGCAGACTCCAGTAACATGACTGGCGTGAGCACCCACTGTGGAAGATGCTCTTGGCAACCCCAGGCGAGCCAGCCAGCCAAACCCTCAAACTGAACAGGAGGAGCTCACGCCAGTACGCATTCCCCAGTGGATGGGCACAGCACTGCAGTAAGAATGACAGCACGGGGGATTTCTTCCGCTGGGTTTGTCTCTACCCACACAAAAAGCAGTCCCCTTCTTCACCCTATGTCTGCTCTACAACCCAGACACACCAGATACTAAGAGGACAGCAGTTCTTTTCTTAGGCTCTGTCCTCCTCTCCCACCCATCATAAAACACTGCTCACTTGCTATTTCCAATGAAATTTGACAGAAGAGACTTTGTGGATACTTATTTCTCAAGAGTTCAATGAAAGCAGGCTGGGTAGAGGCGAGCGGCACCAGAACCCATCCAATGGAAAGAAAAGGTGCTTATTAGGCACAAGAGATTTTACAGCCAAAGGAAAGGTTACTTAAAAGTGCCTCCTACTTAAACCCAGCACAGCAGCTCTCAGAGGACCACTGGAAAACATGACGCTCTCAATTCAGCCAGAGCTTGTCCCATCATCAGATCTAATCCACATTTCTCATTTCCGTAACTTTTTTGCATACACTTGTAGTCATTTACACTTCACTTAAACTGTACTGAAGTTCCAGCCAAGTGCCAAAAGGCAGCGTTAGAGGCAAATACAATGTCAGGGTGGAAGCTGAGAAACACTGCAGAGTTCTCTCTGCTCCTCCTTAGCAGAGCCAAGCAGGTTCCCAACCAAGACCAGTTGTAATGGAATAGGAGGAAATGGAAGAAGTGCCACATGCAATGCCTTGCTGTGTTTTAATCTAAGTTCAGCCATATGCTCCTCACAGCAGTGTCCTTTTATAAAGCATTACAAACTATTGAATCCTACAGGATCTATGCACAACCCCCATCACCTTCTGCTGAAGCACACACTAACACTAATCTTACACTGGCATAAGCAGCATCATAAAAGAATCAAGAATTTTGTCTATTAAAAACTTACACTTGGCAGTAGAATGAACAGAGCTGACTTTCTTTTCATTTTATACACTTTTCTTGATATGCATAAATTGATTTAAAAGATTCCACTCCAGACACCATTTAAAGCTAAATTAATCTGAGGGTGACAATTTTTATTTTCTTAAGATTTACTTTTTATATGTGTTCAAAGAGAATAAGTACTGAAAAACATCGCTGCAAGGATCACTATAGCAACTGCAGCTCTTGAAACTTCCTTGATGCAACACACTCAGATTCCAGATGGAACAAAATGCCACGTCTATCTTGCTTTTCTAAGGAGCCTGTCTTTCCTACAAAGCCTCCAAAGACTAGCAGGGACATCTGCTACAGAAGTTGCTCTTGCAAAGACCACACAGACTTGGATAAATTCACCTACTTTCACAGTTCTGAAAACAAATAAAACAATCAATATCTGCACTCAAATGCCTGCATGAAATGTCAGTAGAACAAGAAAAGAGTTATGCAAGGTATTTATTTGAGTCCCTTTACAACCCAAGGGTTGACCTCATTAAAGTCAAAGGGAGCTTTGCCATACATTTCAGCAGAGCCAGAATTCCTTATAACCTTTCAGGAGATTTCTCTGGTAGCCCAGCTCTTTGACTCGCCACACTGCATCCAGAGTATTTTTTAACATTTCACTACATCTACTGCCAATCAATTCTGCCTAACTACCTGGATGCAATTTGAAGAAAAGGCTGTGTATTCTTCAATCAAAAGCTTAGAAAATATTAACAGCAATTTTTTTTTAAAGTACTATGGAGATTGTAAACAAATCCAAGATTGCTTTACGTCTAGTAAGAGACAGAAGATGGGTAAAGGCACCATTGGCTTATACTTTTTATGCAGCCATTCAGGGGTGAATAACAGATATTTGTGTGTTTTGTTCATTGATTCCACTGGTCCATATGAAATGCAGTGTTGTGGAAGCAAGAACAACCAAAAGATTGTTTCAGGTGCCAGTACAAACTATAACTGCCGTTATAATATTGAAGTAAAAACTAAAACACCATCAGAGTGCATCAGTTCTCCACTGTATTCCCATTGCCAAGAACACATGGAATTAAAAAGAACAATGAACATTCCTGATAGATTCTCTGGTTTGGCTCCTATTCTGAAAAATAATTATCATTACACTCACCTGGCTCTTGTCTAATCCCTTTTTGAGTTTGCAGAAGTCACCCAGCAAGACTGTGGTGCAAGGAAAGACAAGTAATTCACCCTTGCTAATGGCAGGCACAGATGCCAGCATTTACAGGGCCCTTGTAAGCCATGATTTTCAAATGGCAATATGGTCATGTACTAGTAACATCATTATACCCTGGAGATTCAGCTCTTTGTCTTCCAGTTCACATAAATGAAAACAAGTGTCAATACATCAAAGAATACACTCTCTAGTTCTTATCACAAGTTTCTGCTACAGCTGACAGATGACTTGGTTCTTGTGAGTGGAAGAAAAAACATTTCCTAACAGACATCAAGTATTTGTGCTTCCTTGGCACACCTCTCAAAGAATTCAAGAACAAGAAAATGTGGACAGTATGAATTCTGCTTCTGAAAGGAAAATAAATAACGGAGGGAAATATACAGGTCATGAAATTAATTACTATTGTGCAGGCCATATTTGAAAAATACTAGATAGAATATCCATCTATATTTCCTTTCTAGAAACCTGGACATAACACTCAAAATAACCTCAGCTGCCAGTTATCTGCGGTCCCTATAAAGTCCATCTATTGCAGTGAGGAATCTGACAGTCACTAGTGGGGAAAGCGCAATGAAAAGTTTTACGTTACCAGTGTCACTTGACAAATGTGTAAGTAGTAACTTAAATTCTTTTTCTTGAATAATAGTTTTTCACTTTTAAAATCATAAATCAGGGAGTGTCTGCAATTTCTGATGGATGTCCTATGTATGAAGCTCAGGTCTGAGAAAAAAATCCAAGTAGTATCAATACGTAGTCTGCAAGCAATGATGAGAAACTATCATCAACAGCAGTAACAACTGGAAACATTTCTTAAAGGGTTGTCTAAATTCTTAAATATCTAACAAAAAAATATTTTCTAAATTATATACATGGAGCCTCAGTAAATGCAAATACAGACACGCAAATTTGATTACACATTTCTGGCATGCTATCAAGGCACAGCAAAACACCACATATACTTGTCTGCTTAACTTTAACTAGAGATGATTCTGCACATAAATATTCAGAATCTTTAAAACTTTTTTTTTTTTGGTGAGCTAAACAAGTTCAAGGAAATCACCCCTCACTTGTGCAGATTTTGTGGGGAAAAAAGCAAAACTTTAATGAAATTCCTTCTATCTCAGCTACTTTTAAGTACAAAGATGGCATGCAGGACCTATGGCTGTACAGTTCCCACGTCACAAAATATGGCTGTAAGAACCTGCAGCATGATTTAGATTGTGTCAAGGAAAGCTACAACCTTCAGAACTATCAAACAGATATATCTTTCACATCTGTCTCAAAATACATCATTGTCAAACTTAGGGGAAAAAAGTCAATAACAAATGCTTCTGTGAGGATTTTTAAGTTTGTCCTTCACCCATTCTAGCATTAGTAAACAAGTAAGCTGCAGTAGTCAGTTCACCTCCCTACATACTAATATCAATAGTTATGTATTATTAACGTAATAAGTGTTCAAATTAACTTATCTTTTCCAACCAGTGGGAAAAAATCTGAGCTTTCAGCTTGGTCAGCAATATTTCCAATATTTTTAGCTTTTGACAATGTTGTTTTAAATACTTTCAGAACCACCATTTCTTGAAAAAGAAATCAACAGAAAGGAAAAGCCATCACTATGTCCCCCTTTCTCTGAGGCTAGCATCCCCTAAAAAGTAAACCAATATTCTACAAGAAATTGTAAATCAAGTCCCTCTAAGCTCAAGTACCAGCTGTATGTCAATACTTGTTTATCAGCCTAGTGTTCATCCCTCTCTACTCACAGTCCTAAGATTTACTAGCTGAAGATAGTACACTACAGTACAGTACACTACACTAACTCAACATCAGTTTGTGCAATTCTTACAGTAATTCTCAATTCCTTTGAAAAAGCAAACAAGAAGTACATTTTCTTTCAGACAACTTACCTGCAGAGTAAAACTAATGTTGGTTTAAAAGCGAACTGTAACCACTCAGCAGTACTGCTCCTTGCACTGCCCTGCTTCCAGAAAATGCTTAACACCACTGTATGGGACAGGCTGCCTCCCTCCCTCACAAACAACTCTTCTAAGTTTTCAGACAATATAGGACTATTCAGATCCCCATCCTGGCCTGTTTCTTTATGTCTCTATTAACTGATCTGCAGCTGAACAAACAGCAGTGTTTCACCAGCATACAGTCCCCTTTACTACAATTTATCTTGTTCAATAGCATTTCCTTAAGCTTAAATAAGCCCAGCGTCTGAAAAACAGCAAAAAATACCTTCAAGACACACCTCCTGCTCTACAAAAAGATACCTACAGGTCTCAAACAGTAACTTACATGACAGTCTGTCTACCGCATCTCCACAAAGGGGCTTTGCTGAAATCGCAAGTCCTGGGGAGTCTGAGGGGCCATGTGTTAGTTTTATGAATATTCTCACTCATTATCAGGTTCCGTTCTCAAAACAGAAAACAGACTGTATAAGCTTTACCAGTACAACCATTAACAAAAGACACCATTTATTTCTTCAGGTAGAAAAGGTTTCCCCAGCTGTGCTAAGAATGCCATCATCTTCCTAAATAAACTATTAAACTGATGAGGAGACTGTAATTTCTAAAGAAAAGTCTGGAAAGAGTTGTTTTCGCAAATTTACAAAACAAGTCAGCTAACACCAGCAAATAGTCTCTCTCACAGCTGACAGCCCTGGCTGGCAGCACGTTGTAACTCATTTTCATGCTTACCCTTGCTCCTCCTGCCATCTTTTTGGGCACTTCTGGGTAAGAGAGAAAGACAGAAGAGAGATCCAGACACATCTGTGTAACACACATCCAATCCACTGCTAAAAGCAATCCACATTACAATGGCTCAGCTACACTAAATTATTCTGGATTGTCTTTGCACAGATATCTCAGGGCACAGAGTTTCATCTTAGTTGTTCAAAACATTCAGCAGGGGAGCACTTAAATGAAAAGCTTTTTTATACTGGTGCTGCTCAGAGCTACTGTGTTTTTTAGAAAGCCTTAAATCTTATCCAGATCAAAATCATTGGTTCAATATAGAAGGAAAAACATGGCATCAGAGTTGAAAATCCTTCTGGCAGAACTTCTTTCTTGACCTCTTAAAACAGTTGCCTCAGCTTACTGAGTATTTCAGAAAAGTTACAAATTACCTGAAGTTTTCCCCATAACTGATATAGAGAAAGTACTTTTAATATTAGGCAAAAAATAGCTTTATGCCTTAGAGAAATTATTTCAATCATTTATAGTTTTAAAAATGGATTTAAATACCTTTTAAAAAAAATAATTTACAGATTGCAAATAATAGGACACGTGAAAACGAGATCGTATTCTTCTAAGGTGGCGATGTTTACATCTTTAACGCGTTATTTCTCATTTGATTTAGAGTACAGCACAAGAGCAGTCAATTTTACTAAGAGTACGGGAAGACCTTTGCACGTCCTGTAACAGTTACTGTGTCTCACTCACGCAAAGGAAAAAGGCGAGGGACAGGAGGGACCACATTCAACTTTTACAACAGCCAGCAGAAGTTACGGCCTGGACTTTGTTTCCAAGAACTCAGCTAACCCCTTCAGCACAATAAAACACAGCAGTTGATGGGTGAAGCCGTCTTTTCTTTCCTCCCCTCCCTTTTCGAAAGGCCTCTGTTCGCTGGGAGAGGAGGCGCTGAGGCTCCCCTGCCCCGACTGCCTGGCTGTGCTCCAAGCGGCGCCTAATGAGGCCCTGGCAACTCCCTGGCACCGCAGACGCCTCCGAGCGCCGCGAGCGGCCGCCATCGAACAGACAAGGGCCGCGGGCAAAGCCGCGCCTGACAGCAGGGCTTTTACTTCCAAAATAAAGAGATAAACAGACATTCTAGAATGTCGCGTACCCGGGACTTGATCTGAGCTAATCCGACGTCACTTCAACTCTCCTCCGAGAAAAGCGGGCGCTAATACCTTATAACAATTGACTAAGTTTACATATAGTGCTATTCAAGTCAGCTAACATTTGAAGAAAAAGAAGCATTTTTCTAACTTCAGTTGTTAGAAATCCAGTTATATATCCAATATTTGAGGGGAAAACAATACATCAGTAGTAGTGAAGTTCTGATTTCTTGTCTAAACATCACTGATAGGGCAAATCACAACAACAGGAACCACACTCTACAAAGCAGGAGGAGATTCATTCTTTAAACAAGTATCAACTAAATAAACACTTCAGTAATACATTAGTGACACTACTTACTATAATTTGCTCAAGAATGTAATGCTCACTCATACTTCCACATATTTTAAATTACAATAATTTTCATGCTTTGTATCCATATTTGAGATGATCTCATTTTCTGACTGACTGCAAGCTTGGTAAAAAAAAAAAACAAATTACAGTACAACCTAACCATACAACAGAGAGCAGTTTCTCTGCTTCCAAGCTAATCCACATTTAGTTTCAAGTAAAAATACCAAAAATAACCAGAATATAATGAATTGTGCACAGAAAGTGCTGCCTCTTGTCCAGTTACAGAGGATTTTCTTGTTTGGGTTAGGGGTTTATTTACTTGGACAGAAATGTCACATTTCTCTACAATAATTTGCAAACTTCATTAAAACTGTAATTTGAGTTTGAGCTACTATCATATTACAGGATATAACCCAAATCCTTGCTAACAAGGCCCAAAACATTTCCTTTCAAAAAGATCACGTGTGCACAGGAGACACCCTGCAAGAAACCACGGATCAGATTCTACTGGCAGCCAAGTTCCATCTGAAAAGGGTAACTTTTGTAAATTACCAGCAGTGAACCAACAAAGAATCCCATCTCCTCAGGCTCAATGCCAGCACTGTCCAAGCTCAAAACAAACACGTGGGAAGTTTACTCCCTCTGCCACTGATACTGCCCTTTACCATGTTATGCTGAAAGCACTTCTCAGCCCAAGTCTTTTGCTGTACACAAAAATTACATACACACAGTAAGCATACAGTATTTAGCAAAGGCACTTACTCTTCGAACCTTACATTAAAATACCTTCTGTTTGCAACATCTAATGAACACACCAAGTAAATATTAGATTAGGACTAGCACTTGCTCCCTCCAGCCATGCCAGCCTTGTCAGAATGGACCAAGCTTTTCCCAAAGGTAAGGGAGAAGGTTACTGCTTGATCATGTATGACGGAATAAGGAATTAGGAAGAGCCAGAGATTGTACCTAATAAAATACTGGATGAGCTTTACTGAGCACAAAGTGAAGTTGCAATAAATGCTACAGATAAAACCTAATGTCTTCCCACTGCTGAGAGGTGCAAGGGGGTGCAAGTTTCTCCAGATGACACTTGGCAACAAGACACTGCTTCCTATGAAAAGCATTTCATTGCATGTTGCCCAATAAAGCACTGCATTTGGATCATTTTGCAAAGGCAAACCATTTAATTAAATATAGTAGTAACAACACAAACAGGGTGTGGAAAACATGAACAGCAAACAAAGAGTACAGATAGGGAAGGTAAAAGATACAAGAGAAAAGATGCCGGAAGATGGCAGGTAAGTCCATCTGCCCAAGAGTGGCAAAGCACTGGCTAGGTTACCATTGCTGTGACAATCCCCACATTAATCACAAATTATATATCCATCAGTGTATAACACTGCTATCAGCTGAAATGTAAAATCACTTTTATACCTAAACATTGATTTAGTCTATTAGATATCACTTAATTTTAAAATGAATTAGCAATCCACCGTATGGTAATGAAGAAAAGGGTTGCAACTAACATCATCCTCTCATTTTGTTAATTTCAGATTATGAAATACATACAAACGAATACCTGTGAAATGCAAAAATAAGGCTTTATATGTAAGGTATTTGAGAAGAGACACTGATTCTGCATAATTAACAGGACGGAAGAGATGGAAATGTCTGCTCTTCTTAACAATATCCAGCAACCTGTAATTTAGCAAGCTGCTATCACGAAAAACCTGTTATTCCATTTATCATTTTCTCACCAAACTGGACTAAAATTTCTGTCTGAATTCCATTTAAATCTTTGTAACGGAGCAGCTGAACATAGTTCCATAATGACACCACTGAATATTTGCTAAGCAGGCTATAGTTTGAGAGAGAAGGAGGTGAAAGACCTTTTCCTTTAGATACACTAAAGTAGCCGTTGAATCAGACTGAGGGACAGAGTGAAAAGGCACCAACAATGCCCACATCAGGGTAATGAAGCAGAAAAGCAGCAGGATCAGCAGCAGCAGAGGGAAGGAGCTGCGAGGACACTGGACATCCCCCACTCAGGCAGGATGGCACCAGTGCCTACGTGACAACACGGCCAAAAACCACAACACAGTAAGGGTGAGGTTTCAGATTAAGGCCATTCACCTTCCACGTACTCCTTCTTCAGGGGCAACTATGTGCTTTGGAAAACTGCACTTCTTATTTATTTGTACCACCACTGGTTTGCAGCACAAACCCCCTTGTGTAGTGCTTAACACGAAGGAGATGGGGAAAATGCACAACACTGGCCTTTCGTCATTCTTAATGTATGGGCAAAATGATCAGAAGACTTTTATTTTCAGTATGAGACAAAAGGTTTTTCCCAATGACCCAGCACACATCATTTACAAGGATTATCCTGCTGGTTAAAAGGCATTTCAGCAAGCTAACTGCTCAGGGTATGAAAAGGTTTTACGGTGTAACATTAGTTTCCCTCCAGCTATTCACTTGGTGCCAGTAACAGAGTACAGTAATTTTGAAATTCTACACTTACACTGCATATGTTTTTTGGATGATTTCCAATACTGACCAGTTTCAGATGTTAGACGCACAAACATAAAATATTTTTCGTTACAATTTTCTGGTTTCTAAGCAGGAGCAACTTAGGTCTCTCCAAGTCAGAGATTATAGCATTTTGTGTAAAAAAACCCCCCAAACCTCAAACCAAAAAACTCTAGAAATTTTTCTTCCGCAGATATGTAACGAGTATTTCTCTTTTTCATCACCCTCTTCTATGCTGCACATGTGCCAACAGTCTTTAGAAAGAAACCAACTATATCAAATCACAACTTCCATAGAAAAGCAACAATGGGTCTTTACCAACTGAAGCCCAAATATGAATGTCAAGCAACTCGAAGTTTTAAATGCAATTTAATATCCTTTAATATCATTAATCAATATTCTTTTCAGGAAGGTAATGGCATGAAACAACTTGCATTAAAAACAACAACAAAACATTTTGCTAGCAATGACCTCCTTCAATCTTGGTAAGATTGACATCTTTCTCTAGAGTTGCAATAGACAATTATAGCCTTAGTACATGTAAGCTCACATTTAAAATGTCCATAATTGACTACTAAAAACATTTGTCGTCAGGTCACATAAAAAAAATTAATTATCCAACTGTATAAAAGTCCATTATGAAGTATTACTTTATACAAAAGCAACTAAGTGCCAAGAAAAATCTGACTTTATGCAAATCCAAGCTCTTTACTATGAACATAAGCCAAAGACATTTATCTTACCATTCAAGACTAGTATTCAGCAGAACATAAATATATCCTTAACTTTGTGCTTAATATTAAGAATATGTTAATTTTCTATTGTATGTACCCCAATAAAGTATGGTTTTGAACCTGGTATTTAGCAAAGTTTGCAATAGATCATAAATACAATTATAAAATCAATAGTCTTCATGTCTTCCATTTTTTTTCTCCTATTCTAGTATCTCTAAAAATCACAGAGCTGTATAAGACCAAGTAAGTTTGTATCAGTCCCTTATTGTCTTCAAAAGTGAAACTGACTTTGTTAAAATCTCAAGTAAGATACACACTGCACATTCTTCTGCATGTAATGCTTACAGCTTATCCAAACATGATGAAGAACCACATAGTAACAGGTCGTGCCCATAAGGCAGCTATCACTTTACCAGATAATCCAAAACGGAGCAACAGATGAAACGGGAGAAGGAAAAAAAAAAAAAAACAGCCACAATCAACTCTTCAGTAGGATATATTTAAATTATAAGCAGGTTAAGTATAAGCTTATATAAAATTGCACTGATTATTTGATTTAAACAAGTAGCTTTTTAGAACAGCAACAATATTATTTTAAAAGACATCAAATATGATTCAGAGCTAGAAACAGGTTGTCAGAGCTCTCCAAGTTTTCTGTTTTAACATCTTCTGTCTTTTACTATCTCTCATACTTTAGAAGGCTTTCAAAAGCCATCTATATCTGCAGTATACTTCTTAGCAAATAATATGCACATTATTTGCATATCTTTATTACTTACATTTTCTTATTATCTTAAGTAACCAAAGGCTCGCAAACCCAAAAAGTTTATAAAGCCTTTACCCTCCCGCTGCTAGGGATTAGCATACTTAAGCATTCTAGGGAGGCCCACGTGAAACAAAAGATAAGAGCTGGGAAGTACCACAAAGAAATGCTTCTCAAGTTGAAATGGGTGCTTTAAAATAAAACAAAAGGGAAAAAAAGAAAAAGCCACTTAAGCATTCAGGCCACTTGCTATTTACCCAGTGACAGAAACAGAGGTTAAAATAAAAAAAAAATCACTGCAGAAATTCAAAAGATGACAACAGAAGTCGTTGTATCACACACAACCAGCTCCAAGTTATTCAGTTCTTTTTTCCTTGCAGCAAAGGTCTGCTCCAAAGCTCACTAAAAAGCGCAATATAGTCAAGCCCCAAAACAAGCCTCTTTCTCCTATAAATCAAATAAACTACCAAAGGGAATAGCAGATGAAAAAAAGAAATCTCTCTCTCTTCAGGCAAGAATTTCCCAAAACATCAACACTTAAACCAAGATTTTCATTGAGACAATGCAGTTTTAAATTGTTTGTTGTGTTTCTTTTCACATCAGTTGTGAACCTCTGGGTCTCTTATGCTCCATGGACCAATGGTGGCGAGACAGATTTTTCTCCTACTCAGCTGCTCAATAGCTCTAGACAACCCTGTTATTCAGTAATCCAGGAATAATTCTCTCTTTCTCTCCCGGGGCCATTACACTGCCTCTTAACCCAAACTGAAGTAGGATTAGCACCATTTTGCCTCTTCCCCTCCCCTACTTACTGCTGTTTCTCCTGAGCCAGAGCTGACACTCATGAAACTGCACAGTGAACCAGTCTGAAGAGAAAATCTAGGGAAAGAACAAACTGGGAGCAGGGGGAGTTTTGAGAAGTCAGCTCTCAAAAGGGTCTCACTGAAGCACTGGTGCTGGCAGGGAAGAGAGGGCAAGGCCAGCTGGCTAGCAGTGCATACTGGGGGCAGGAGGAAGTCCAGAAAGGTAGTCCCTGGCAGGTCAAGGTCTGGACCAACTTCATTTGCCACAGAACTGCACTCCATGTTTCCATCGCTTCCTTCAAAAGCAAATCAAACATCTAACAATTCTACAAATGCAAAGAACCCAGTATTTTTGAGCCAATGGTCATATCATTGAAATAGAAATTTGTACTCATCAAATGCTGGCTGGAGGTGTGTTAGAAAACAGTCATTGTTGTCTGATTGTTTCAGTATTCCACTATGGGATTCCATCCACACACCCACAAATTAAAACCAAAAACTTTTTCATGGGGAAATTATTCTTAAAATCCTTGACTTGTCACAGTGCCTTTATGGGAATTTTATAGAAGTTTAAGCCGCAACTTTGTCCTGCACTGAGTAATTAACTGTATAAAATTGCACGAAGAACAGTAAAATACTAAACCTTTGCAGCACTTCATTCTTTGACCTCTGTGGAGCTGAAAGGTAATACCACGTATTTCACAGCAAGTACACCTACCAGTAGATGAAGAAATTTCAAATTTCTTTGTAAGGAAATGAGAAATGAAAAGAATCTGCTATGTTACTGATAACACTTCAGGACACAAAATCTTTGCATGGTTCAATTCTTTTGAAGTGCTTTAATACACTTTTGATAGCTCAGTGAATGGACTTCTGGGTAGTCAATTTGCATATATTTTGATAGAATATGCAAAGAGGTTCTCAGAAGATCCCTTTAAATAAACTACAGAGAAAACATTCATTATTTCTGTAACTACAGATGATAGATTTCTCTGTCCCAGAGAAATTAGACACCCATACATTCTATGCATTACAATTTAACTGGTTTATTTACTAGCAATGTGATTTCCTTCCTGAAAACCATTTTATACTCATCTTTGACAAACCCCTAGAAAGCCCTAGAAACCAAGCAAAGACTTGAAAAATTTACCATAATTACATGTTTGAAAAAAAAAAAATTGTGGCGAAAGCAAAAAGAAACAAATCCACATTGAAATACCCAAAACCAAATCAGACTGTTGAACAACCATCACTCAAGTTGAAGAAAAAAATCAGCAATGGGCCTGCTAGTCACAGGTGCCTGGATTCTCCCCAAATCTTGTAACTTGCCAGTTTTGACCTTTTCAGACTTCCTATCCCAGTAGTTTCCTGCGAGTAATTACTCCACACAGACATTTCCAAACCATCCCTTAGCAGTAAATCTCTTACTTCCTTCTTTGTGCTGACCCTGAGTAACTTCACTCCTGGGCAAATGCCGGTGGACTTTGGAATTTCAAGTGTTGCAAATAATCAGACTTGCCTTTCCTTATACACAAGTATTCATGAAATTCAAGACTATTTGTCCAATGCAAACATCTCAGGTCTTCCTCTAGGATAAGGCACTGGGAAGAGAGTGTTTCAAACAGAGATGATGTATAAAGACAGATTAATCAAGCAAGACAACTGCACTGTATGACAATAAAAATGACCTTAGTTTTATGAGAATGAACTTTGACAATGATAAAAGATAAAAAGGTGTTTGATTACTCAGAATATCTTTTCAATCTCCTTAACATAAATGGTTACTAAAATAAGAAAAGATAAGCAGGCAATATTTCAGCTTGGAAGGCAGGTGAATCCATCTGCAGGTGAAAGAAATTCAGATTTGAAGATCTGATATTAGAAGAAAAATACACTGCAGTTTATGCACTTTTTTTCCCCTGAGTCTTAAAAATTTGTATCTCGTGAACTTAACTATTTAATCACCTGGATCTTGCATTATTAAGCATTTCCTTTATCTGCTTACACCTTGTAAACCATTTCATACAGCACATAAATACTGTATTATTCTAGAAAATTCTACAGTAAATTTCACGTTTGAAGTGTTGTTGTAACACCATCCTATTTTATACTGTTACAATCATTCACTTCCTATGCAGAAGAATCATGCTTTATCAACAGACAGGAATTATGTCTATCAGCCTGATGCATCTTTTAAGGGTAAGTTTAGATAGCTAGCTATGAAACTTTGCTCCAATAACGTAAAAGAAATACACACCATTCTGCACCAGAGGGGAGTGCTAGTGCCACAGGCTCTTCAAATTTACAATTTACAGTAGGATATAGGTGTGTGTTAAGGAACCTAGCCACTCAAAGAATCTAAGTACATACACAGATCGTGTTTCACCATCTAACAGCCCTAAGTTCCTGAATAAATACAGGGAGCAGGCAGAGCTAAAGTTCCTTCTCAGAATAATTGCCAGAAACATTGAAAATTTCAAAGCAGGGTACAAAAGCACTGCACACTCCCACTATTTAACAAGCCTTGGAGCTGGCCCACAGCAGGAGCCCCACGAGCTGCTGTAACTCACCAGTCTGGCAGAAAACTAGGTCAGTAGCCCCACAAAAACACTGCTTAAATTTCTGCCAGTTAGAGACTTAAAGCTGCTTAATGAGGGGTTCTAGATGAGTGCAAGGGAGAGGAAAGAATACATAGCTAGGAGCAGGAGAGAAACTGGGAGAGATTTCCTAAAGGATTGCTGCTGTAGAAGGATGGCTAAATCATCAGCTCCAGGAGCTGCAGTGTCCAGCCTAGCTCCTGAAGACCCTTGCCAGAAGGAGACAAATGGGACAAGTAAGCAAAGAACTCTGAGTACCCCTTCTGCCTCTCCCAACCTCAAGGGGCACTCACTGACCAAACCTCAACTGTCTCTAATTGCAGACACTTCTTAAAAAGCAACACTCTGCAAAACCGAAATTCTGTATTCACAGTTACATATTTATACATCATCTTTAAAAACACATTAAATACCATCTCCATAGAGAAGTTACTTCTGTTTGCCCTGAAATGAGAAACAAAAAAAGAAGGGTGGCGGAAGGAGGGAGGGCAGAGAAAAGTGTATTTCCGGACAGAACTATCTACACAAAAGAAATGCAGCTAGAATTTCTATATTAAGTGTTTTGGAATAGAATAACTTCCTATTTCATGGGTTACTTCTTTTCAAGGTAACAATCAATGTTACCTTGTTTCAAGGTAACAACAATCTACCAAAACAAACTGCTCATTAAACCAAAAATTATATGAAAGGTGACAGTGTAACACCGTTTGCAAATCACGATGCACTGACCCTGGCAAGCACCATTCTGCATCAGATTAATGACAAGTGAAAATTACCCTTTGCTTCCAGCTGCCTAGCTTACATACCAGTCCTGAAGTTTTCACTTTGCCCTACCTGCTCCAAGACCATCAGTAATACACATTACACTTCTCAAGCACTGAAATGCAGAGCCCATCCCACCATATGGCTCTCTGCAGCTGAAAGGATCTGAAGTATTCCCTGGCTATGATGCAGCACTGTGTATGTTCAATGAACACTGCTCAGCTGCACCTGTTAAGAACAACAGATAGACAGTTCATTCATGATAGGGTAAGTTACACAGAATTGTTTGAAAATTTACTACCTAGCCTTACCTTAAACATGAGCCATGGGAAGTCAGAAAAAAATTATGTTATTTCTCACAGTGGTATATATTAGCTCTAAAACTATTTCCTGTGGGATAATGGTTTGCTTCTAATGAAATCATAAATCACAGAAAATAGTTCAGAATTAGAAAAACAAGGCAAGATATTACTGTTTATGAACAATATTTAGAGAGGTTCAGAGAGTTTGCCTGCACGCTTCAGTGGCCATTGAGGGTGTGTATGGGGGAGAATCTACGTTCAAAACTCATTTCTCTCAGCTCTATATAAATTTTGAAGATGTATCATACCCATAATCACTGTAAACCCTGTAAAAATAGGCAATTAAGTTACAGTAATAAATATTGTAATGTTGGTTAATATTTGGTCTTAGAGTTAACGTCAAATACACACCTAAAAACTCCCACAGACTGTTTTTAAAGATGTACTGACATAACCTAAAGCCTTTAAGGATAGTACTAGACAATACATTCAACTTTGTGGTAACACTATTTGAAAGCAGCAAGAACACATGAGATACTGATATGTAAGGTCTTCTGAAATTTCCCTTAAGATACACCTTCTTATTTCTGCTGAATTTCTCCCTTATACCCATCCGAGACAGCCAGATACCTCTGTCCCGTGTTCTGTTCAGAGGAGGGTATGGAATGAAGAAGGACCTGGGAGGGCTATGTAATCCATGCAGGAGGGTCACAACAGGAACTGACCATCTGTTAACAAGTTTGTTCTCAGTCAGGTTTCTGCCTGGGATGTGGAGAGTGGGACCAGGTTTGGAGGTAGAGAGAAGGAAGTGTAGTTTTGCTGCTGTTGTTTTAAATATACTATTTCAGTCATATCAAGAGTGGTCAGCATACTCTTCTAAAGAAGATTGAACTGAAGTTACCTTGTCTCCCCAGCCTTGCTAACAATACCTGAGAAGAGGATCTGTGAATTCCTTACAAGTTCTTGATAGGCAAAGCCATACTAGCTTATTAGAAGATGCTATGACAAATCACACATTTTAGTCACCTTATAGACTTACAGGCACTTATAGTCACACATATAGACAAAACCAGAAAGCTCTACAAGCTTCCAGGGCCGCAGTGTCAGATATATAGAGACAAACCCAGACAGTACTTCAGAAAACCCAATCTGGCCTTCTGACTGGCTGCCTCAAAATCTTTACTTCATTTCAATTCTGCTGCAATTCTACTCTATTGTTTCATTGCTTTAAGGAGCTTTCACTTCACAATGAGGGCACCTCTGCCAATGCAGCCTTGCCTCTGTAAATAATTTACTGCTTCCATGATTTCATCACAAGCTGTGACTGGAATTGCAGCATTAGGGAATTTTAAACACGAGTGTCAAAACATGCACTTACCAGAAGCCCCCCAACAGCCAGTGTCCTATCATCTGCAATGCCCAACAGACCTGGAATAGGTCTCTCCTTATTGCAGGACCCACCAAATATGTTTCATCAAGATGGGGATGAAAATCCCCTCCAAGAAGGGTAACTACTCCAACACAGCTACTCTAAGCTTCACCTGGAGCACACAAAAGGAGGGGGTACTCTACACTGATTCCCCCCGATGCCGTTCAGCCAATCTCTCATATTCCTTTTAAGATTCGATGTTTCATGCCCACAGAAAGGAGTCTCAAGTCACTTAAGAAGCATCAAATCTCTTGCTGGCTCCATTAGAAAATTACGCTGCCTCATGCAGGCTCTCAAAAACATGGAGAGTGTAGTAAGGTACCTCATTCACACCAGCCAGCTGCACACCTTCACCTGTGCAGCCATTACAACGTTGTCTTCACAAAAGAAATCACGACATTTACTTCTACTCTAAGGGCCTTTAAAACAATCTTTCATATGTGAAACTAGCTATGCCACTGGGACTGTCCTAGAGAGAGAATACAAAAATTTCTCTCTGCTGGAGTATAAGGTTTTGTTATTCAAAAGCGTGATTGTAAAAATCAGAGCATGTGCAGCTCTGAGGAGTTTTATGGTCTTGTGAATAGATCCATTAAAAACACTCACCTGAATACACATCCTTCTGCCTACAGAGCAGAAAACAAGCTGAAACAGTCACCAGAACACCATCCTCCACAGATGGTAACTTGTTTGAGAAGCACCAGCAGTGGGGACAAGCTGCAGCACAGCAGTGACGTCAATTATCCATCATTAGATAATGGAGTGCTTGCCTCTCTTCTTCGAAATATTTTGCTACAAGTTACAGATTTCTCCATGCAAACTCCATGAAATTACTGAGTATTGCATTGATTTTTTTTAAAAAATTGTTAACGATGTTACAAAAGAAATTCAAGCAGAAGGAAAGTTTTCATCAAAACTGCAAAGCAACTGAAAACAGGATGGTAATTCAGGTCAAATAGGTTATAAATATTTGCATTAACACACTAGGTCTGCTTTGTCACTGACTTTATATGATGATTCAGTTTTGTTAAACTGACCACCACAACGAGTACTCCTGTTCTAGTTTATCTTCACATTTTTTCACCTCACTATGTTTATACATAACCTGAAATTCAAGTTTTAGGACCTCTTCTAAAATCTAATTGCACTGTTAGCCACCATTTCAATGTCAGCAATTGAGGACAGCATTGAGGGACAGTTGGGTTGACATTATTTTTATTTACTTAGTTTTAATTTAAATTGAGAGGGGAGGGAATAATTACATTTATTATAACCAGCCTGGAACTCTGCCTGTAATTAAGGATCTGACACATCTTAGAAGAACTCCATTTTCAGTTGCTTAAGACATTTGCCAAACTGTCAGTGAGGTCACAGATTTCATACCCGTGTTTTTCTACTGTTTCACTTAGAAGTTAAAAACAGATTCTGTTAAAACAATGTTGTCGTGCATGAGAGTAAGACTAGAAAAAATAGGTTGTGAAGTCCATATTAAAATACTTTTTTAAAGTATTCTGTTGACAAATTCTAAAAGTGGAAGAAGCTGAATTTAAACTGTGGCAGACGGGCTGCCTCATACCAAGGGTGTGGCTCCCGGTTGGTTTGTGGTGAGCTTTTTTATTTTCTTGTGGGGAAGCAGAAGGGGAACAGAGAGAGGATTGCTCATTTTTTTGACAAAGTAACAAAATTATAGGCCTCTGAAAAACTTCAGAAGAGGTTGTCACTTTGGAAACTCAATTTTTCAGACCAGCAGCACTGGACATGCTCTGTAGTCTCTCTAAGACATGGGATTGTTGCAAACGCTGCTTCCATAGGCAGATGAAAATCTGCTGCTTTGCGAGTAAGCTGAAGTGAACTTACCTTCAGCTCCTTACCCAGCATCAAAGCACCTGCTCTGGTAAAGCTAGAACTAAAGGCGTGACACTCTCTTCTAATCTCCTTGCTCTTTCCAGGGAAACACACAAAACAGAAGAAAACCCCCAAAATATTAAAAAACTTGCTACGTGAAAAGCAGTGAAAAGACAGAAAAAACAGGTCAGTGGAGAAAGCAGCAGAGGTGCCACTGTCCAGAACAGCAGAAAAATGTAAAGGAGGTCAAAACCAAATGAAAAGACCAAAAGCCAGGGGAAATATGCAACTGAAATAGAAAAGAAAGACCTGAAATGCTTGTGGTCTCCAATAAAGAACAAGTCTGCTTTGTAGAAGCAGCTTTTTTTTTTTCCCCTTCCCCTGCTCACCCTCTAGGTCCCTGGCATTTATTCTATGATTCTGGTCACAATGTTGTGCTTAGGAGAAATATACTATTGTAGCAAACAGCAGGAAATAAACTGCTCAATTCAAAGCATACAGCAAGAGATCTTTTAAATAACATTTTGTTTTCAATATATGAAGTTTTGAGTTTGTGGGTTTGTTGGTTTTGGTTTGTTGGTTTCTAAAAATTAATTTTTAAAATCTAAATTAAATTAAATTTAAAATTAATTTTTTTAAATCAATTTCTTCATAACCTTACTGCAGGAAGTTCTCACCAGGATATCTGGATGCAAGACTGCGTATTTGTATTCTGTAGTATTTAGAGAATTACATAAACAAATAAAAATTGTTAGATACCATGTATCTTCAATTAATTGGTTCACTGCAGATTCCTGTGTTTGGTACCAAACAAGACTACATACTATATACTACAGACCTGAAAGAAAGAACACGTTCATATTATGGCAGAGAGAAATAATTAAGCACAAACTGTGTGCATGTGTCATCATCAGAAATCAACTCCTTAGTTTATTTACTGAGAAATCTACAAAGGCTTTAGGCAAAAAACAATTTCTCTCTGTCAATCTTTTCTGGTGACTAACTCAAATATGATTTTTTTTCCCCACATATTTAAAGAGATCTTTATTCCATGGCCATTGTGAAGAAGATTCATTCTTCACTCTAGCCTAGTGCCTAGCTGATGCTTCAGCCATTCAGTCACAGGGGAAAATTAGGACAGAAAAAAGTTAATCTCCAATAATGTTATCAGCATTTTTGCACCTCACTGAATTTTCTTGTGCTTCCAAGTAGTACATCACTGAATTAACCGTTTTTGTTATAGATCTCTTATCTTTTCATCTATTAACCAATACTCTAGCATACATTCATCTGTATGCCACAATAGATTGTGATACTTTTAATTCTACTGTACTTTTTCATTAATATAGTTTGAAATCTGTGCCTAATTAGAATGCTTCCCCCACAGTAAAGAAACTATAGCTCAGTGTGAATGGTCCTTTCATAATGGTTTTAATAGGGTATGGTTTGGCAAGTAGAGTATTTTAATTCAATAATTTAGTAACACTGCATCGCTCTTTATGGAACTCGGATGCTCAAAGTTCCAACTGTCCAAAGGTGACTTGAAATGTTGTCTCCTATTTTCAAAGTCACTAATTTTAAGTAAGACCATAGTCATCCTGAGCTTGCTCTCTCTCACACGCAAAAAGCCTTAAGAAATGTTACAAAGCTCACCATTAGCAAAAATAATGGCTGTTACAAAGAGCAAGAGAATGGAAATCAGTTGATTACAAGAAAAAAACAGCCACAACTACATTAAAGTTTCACCATAGTATGTGTATCTTAAAATTCACCAGACCACACAGAGAAACTGGCAATATCTGAATAAATCCATATAATCTGCTTTTATTATCTCAGACAGTAACCCACTGGACTCCCTCACACTAAACTTACTACTTGAGATGTGAAAAATTAATAGCTTCAGAGAAGGTTAACAGAAAATACTGTTAGGCTATCATATGTTCATTTAAATGTCCTTTGAGTCTAGCAGTTTCTTCTACAGGGAAGGCAAGACTCAGAATAATTCTACTTGTACTAGTATTAGACAACAAAGCATTCCAGTAACATAACTGGATAATGCTAAGGTTCAAATTACCTCTTCTCTCTTCTACACAGGCAAAACAGGCACTTGGAGAACACTGGACAGAAGAGGGAAAAAAAAGTGAAAAAAACCAAAGGCAATACACAAATATGAAAAAAAGGACACAAAACTAATGAAATTCCAGCAATGTGCTCAGGTCTCTACAATTTGTTTTTTCTTGCAATATAAAACCCCAAATGTACTCACTGTCAAAAGAAAAGAAAGAAAAAAAAATTACATAGGGAACATTCTAGTTTACTGCTGCTTCTAAGAAAAGCAGTGAAAGCATGTCAGAGTACAGACACGTGGAATTGCTAATTTAGATGCAGTTTAAGACTAGACATTCACTTTCATCTAAAATAAGGAACATCCACCATGTGTCTACCAAATAAGAGTTTAATGATTCAGCAAAAAAGTGTTAAGTAGTTGGGCAATTGTACACACTACCAGAAAAAAACACCTATTTAGTAATCTGTTCAGCTTTCTTAGCTGTTTTATTAAACATCTCGGGATCAGCTCAATCAAACAGACAAAGAGCATGAGTGGATGATACAAAACAACAGATATTTGGAATCTGTGGCCTGCTTGGCATAACAAGTTGAAGAAATTTAGTGGTCAGGAATGATTATAAGAAATTCCATTTAACTAATCAGAATTCAAACGACAACAGAGTAAGACACAAAGTAAAACACTCCAAAATATATTTCAAATCATAGTGTTTTCTCTTTTGAACTTTTTGTATAGAATTTAAACAAATCAGTTAACAGTGGTAAGAAAGTAATAAATTCATTTCTAAACCTTCCAAAAACAAAATTTCCTTTTAAAATTGGTGTCTCTAATAGTTGTATGTTTTACAATAAAACTGCCACTTTTCACAGCTTTTCTCTGTGAAAGTAGCTTTACTTAGTACAATGCTATCACACTCAGCTTTCTACTATGAGAAATCTCAAAAAACCATCAGTTTGGGATCACAATGAAAGGATGGTGCAGTGGATGACAATGCACTTGGAACCAGCAAACCAGGGTATCTGTTCCTCTTTGCTGGTGGCACACTAAGCAACAGCGAGATACTTCATCTCACTGTGGTCCTCCTTCCATCATCTATGCAGTTTTTAAGTACTGTGATGCTTTTACTCATTACAAGCACAGTTAGGCCTCAATGCTTTTTTTTCTTTTCAACATCTGTACTGCAATCTATGTGCGCAGAGCAAGTTCCCAAAACACAACGTGTGTTTCAGAACAGAACACCCAGGGAAGAAGACTTGTCTCCACGTCCCAAGAAAAAATGATTTATGGCAACTCAGACAATTGTTTAGAGGGGAAAAGCAGCTATTTTTAACTATTCTTCTTAGTGGCTGCACTTTAGGGAGGCTCCCATTTCCTTTCTTCATCTTATGCAGCAGCCGTAACTACTATTTCCTTTTCCCTCAGCTGCTTTTACAAAGGATCTGGGCTTCCAACTTGCAACTATGCACTGTCTTCAATACTGTCACAGGTTCAAAGCAAAAGCCAAATACTGCTTCCAAACCAACTTCTGCCCTAAAGGGCAGCAAGCAACTTTACCTTTGAGTGCATCTATTTCTGTTCCACACAGAAATAGCAAGCCTGAATTAGGTAGGGCCCTGAGGCCAGCCAGGGGATCCAGATTTAAGCTGCTGGTGTTCAAGTGCAAAAGGAGATGCAGACCTCACACAAACAGATTTTGATTATGCTGCTTAATCACTGCTACTTGGTGTGATCATTTGCACTTGGGACAATTTAACTCAAGTATAGCAATCTGTAGGGACAGATAGCACTGTATAAATTGCCAGTTCCTGCTGGCCAAAAGCAAATATTTGGTGGATCACTGAAGAGGAATTGAAGAGCCTCTCTCCAGGAGTATGGTTGCTGAAATCCTAGT
This sequence comes from Atrichornis clamosus, assembly GCA_013400975.1. Lineage (NCBI taxonomy): Eukaryota > Metazoa > Chordata > Aves > Passeriformes > Menuridae > Atrichornis > Atrichornis clamosus. The sequence goes on from WBMZ01005002.1 coordinate 103,416, forward strand.
TAACTCGGACTCTCCTTTAATTCTATTTTAAAGCTATGAGAGGTTTATTATCATATGCTAAAACAAGCCTTCGGCAGTCCTTAACGGAGCTAGAGAAATGCTACCACGTGCCAGGTATGGAACATGAGAAAGGAACTCTATCTTTTTCCTCAGATGGAGACATTTGAGATGAAGACAATATTTGTGTTCACATTTGTATACATTTGGTGAATAAAAACAGGAAGGATAGGAAGGGCAGAGCAAGCAAAGGCTACAGCAGTTCTAAGCTAACTTCCAAAGCCTGATCTCATCTGTCTTGCACAATGTAACTCCAAACACAAATATGAGAATTCAAAATAAACCTAGCAGAGCTACAAAGAAAGGTATCTGCTATCACACTAATGACTAGGTACAGATCTCCAAGAGAGCATGATGATTTTCTTTTTGAACCGTCGCACCCACCCTCTCCTGCCACACAGGTGTTGACAAAGCTGAGAAAAATTCTGGTTTTCATCCACGCATTGGACCTTTACCTATTACCAGACTGCCTTTCAAAAGTCCTGGAACCCTTTAATGAAATGCACCATAGGAGAAATAGTTTGGCAATCTGTGGCATGGAACCTGTATTTTCCCCAAGGACTGGAACAGCCCTTCACACAATTTCACCTTAACTGCCCCCTCTCCCCAGATCTTAACCAAAGCTTCATATGATTCTTCTGAAAGCATTATTTAAATGTATATCTGAAATCACTTCCTTAAGTACTCACTCAAGCTCATGCACGTTTCAAAGAAGTTTAGTAGTTGAGCCATCTCTTGTGGGCTATACTGAGCCAAGTTTAGGTAGGCAACGACTGTCCTATACTGCCTCTAATTTCACCACACTGCATCTCCCTCAGAACAAATTATACATCCACAGGGGATGTGTCAATTAAGATTCTCAGAGTTTGTGTTCTGCAGGACAATAAAAGTAGAAAAATAAAGGAGCCTCACTATTTGAAAGCATACCCTAAGAGTTGGGGAAGCTAAGCATTCCTTTAGGGAAGAATAAACTACAGTGTTTTGCACTTCCTTTACGTACCCCAGCTGATCTGAGTACTTATCAAAGATCTCTTTTTAGTAACATGATAGAACTCGTTTCTCTTCATTAAAGAGAAGAAATGCATAAAACAGCAATGTTGAAGTGGAAATAAAAATGTCTTTCTACAGTAACTGAAACAAGGGCAGTAAGTGAAAATGAAGGAGAGAGAGTATCAAGAACAAAGCACACATGAAGAACCACATCTGAATTGTGGGATATAACATCCAAAGGGAAGAGAGAAACAGGGAGGTCTGCAACTGCAAAAGTCTATTCTTTGCAAGAACTTGAAATTATCCCTTTTGTCACCAAATGAGGCAAATATCCTGCAGAGGAAAATACTTTATAAAAACTGTCACGGTTATGCACAAAGCATAACTGACCTGAATTAAGGTCAGATACTTGTTATAATGATATTATGGGGGTTTATATGACTAAGTTCATGTTTAGTTTTAATGCTCTGCTTTTAGGTAATTCTGATTTTGCAAGTGAAAACAAAACTACAGAACTGTGTTCATTCTCTACTAAATACATTTGCATCTTTCCTTCTTTAAATGCTCCACTTGGATCTTAATCTGCAGGATTATCACCTCCTGCTCAAGCAGAACAATTGACATGGGAGAAGGAATGATGTCCACAAAGCCAGATAACATAAATTATGAAATTACAGTGGTAATTTACTTAATTTATTCTACAGAAACTCAGCATGTACACACTCACAGCTTCTTTCCAAGAGCTATTTTAACACTTACTGCAGGTTAGGAGCATGCACGTAGTCAGTCAAAGCACAGCAGTTGGCAAACTAGTTTCCGTCTTAACTCATCCTGTTCCTTTACATCTCTTTGTTCAAGTGTTCTTATCATTTATCCTCAAGCTGTCATGGTGCACCTCACTGTTTGTGCCTCCTGTGCTATCAGGGGCATCTGCTATTAACTGTTTGTCCTCACATAACCAAGAAAACTTGAAAACACCTTTCCACACTTTGCTCACAGCTCCCATACTTTTCCCCTTGTAAGTCCTCCCCAGCTAATTCAGGGAGTGTCTATGTAGAGATAAGGCTAACAAATCCAGCAGAAATATTTAAACAGGGCTCACTTTGTGCTACATCACAGCCACCTATGAATTTTGCTATGCCTTAGAAACAGACACCATCCATAAAATAAAATACAATAAAAAAGCCCTTTCCCTGTAAACACTATTTGAAAAAGTCAAAGCTCACTCTATTACTCTGCAATTAAAGGGAGTTGCGTTTCTAATAGTCCTTCCTAATACTTATTGCTATAAAAGTGCACTTCAAACTTCCTCCCATCTCAACTAGATAATGAGCTTTTCCTTCAGTCAAATATAATTAACTGTATAGCAATTCATTAAACCATTTCTTTCAAAAACCACCACCCCTACAAAACAAGAACGAACAACATTCTGCAATTCAGATCGCATCCTTTCAGGTGAAGACCCTTAACTCTAGGAAGCGTATTGCTGGTGATGGCACCAAGCTCTCTACTTGCCTTTCTGTGTGCCCACCACAGCACATTCTTTAGCTGCAAGGTCACTTTGAAGAAGGTGATTAGCCTTCCTTGTTTGCTACAGGATGAATGATGCTCTCGTGCCTGTCTAGACTGAGACTTGATGGAATGCAGTTACCTCTGCAGCTCGTATTCCCACACCTCACGGAAGTGAAGCAAGCCTCAGTGTTATCAATTAAGCACTGAAACTAACTGCTTTATGTAATTGCCACAAAGGAATTTACTGTCAGATTGCATCACATACGTCATCCTCTTGGGCTATTAAATATTTCAGCTAAATGTAATAACTGTTTGTTTGTGGTATTCCTAGATTTTAAACTATTTAGTTGCAGTTACATGTTGAAAGTACATGTCGGTAACATACAGGTAGATTCGTGACATGCTTATATTAACCATCCTAAAAAGGATAACAAAACCAAGGGTGGAGAAGGATGGGCAAATCTAGGAAAGAATCAAGACACAAATACCTTGTTCTGTAATAACACTGGTAAACATCCAGCCAGGATGTCTAGTTTTATCTGGAGAAGCAAGGATATTGCAATAAGCTTACTTCTCAGTGTTTCCTGGTAGTCGCACTAAAATGCCTGATCTCCAAAATCTTTGTCAAGTTCAGAGAACTAACTATAAATTTGTACAAATGAATGAAGTATTCAGAACATAAGAATACTAAAAAGGCTGGGGGGATTACACCAGCATCTTGCATAATAAGCATCTGAAAACAGAATATAACTGTACTGAACTTCATTGTCCCAAAGTGATTCTGGGTTTAAGCTTATAGCGTGAACACAAAAACATGAAAAAAGTAACACTGAGAGGCTCATAACTGGCATCACATCAGCACAGAAAGGGAAAAGTGACTTATTTAAATTTCCATTTAACTACAGAACATTCACATAAATTTTCATTTTCCCTTTGGTAATCAGATAGAGAAGACAAGTTAGCTGATACAGTAAAAAAGTTCAGTACTTAGAATTACCTTGATTTATGTTCAATTAGAAGGCTACATACAGTGCAGTTCAGACAGAATTCTGGGGTACATATTCTGGATTTACTGACAATTTCAGGTGCTTTCTCGCCTAGCCAGTGAAAGATTCTTTCTGATATAGGCCATACAGGAGCAAGAGTACAATGCACACTGCTGCCCTGTGTGCTACATACAATTCACTATTCTTCACAATGGGTCCCTCAGTTTTTAATGAGAACCTTAATTAACTGCAGAGCTTTTTTTCTTTTCCACCTATCTTTTTCCCTCGTTACTGGATGACCAACTCTGTTCCCAATTTTGTTTATACAACATTAAAAGCCCATTCTTTATTTTTCTGCATGCCTTATGTTCTCAGCTCAGCTCTTTTGTTACTAACCCTTCTACCGCTCTTCCAAAACTAGTCAAGAAAATCAAGTTGCTGGCCATGGTATCACTTTGACGATACCTGCTTCCTTTTGCAGACCTTCACTTCAAGATGAAAACCTTTGTTTTGATGACTGTTTAAAAATACATAACATCTGAATAGTTGTTTTCACATTTAACTCTTCCATTCCTCAACCCCGTTCAACATCCCTTTTAGCACATTCCCTCTTAAATGCCTCTAGATTTCCTTAGCGGAGTGACTCCTGCTCTGAATATTCTTACCAGTCTCATGTATTGCGGCACCACTTATTACTCAAGTGTCTTAGGACGTCACTGATTTATTTTCCCCTGCACATCTCATCAAAGTAAAACCACAAAGTTGTTTGAGTTATTACATTATTCTGTATCGCTAGTGTTCCTTACTCTAAACACACCTCCCTTCTCCCCGTTTTTAAAATTAATTTACTATGTCATGTCATATTTGGGCTGTGTACTCCTGTGCCCAAAGCCCACATCTTCCGTTTTAAGTGGCATTATATAGTCTACATACAGATTAGTAAAATAATTATCAGGGAGTTATTTGTTTTGCACACAAACACTCTATTCCACTATTTCTTAAAATAGGGAAGCTAAATTTGCTGACCGCTTCCTTAATGATACTGCTTCTCTGACAGGAAACAATAAAAGCAAAGGAAGTCTCTCTATTTGCCACTTCAGATATTTCTAAATGTGTATGGAAAAATATTTACTGGATTTAAAATTCCTAGCTAAAACAATGCGAAACAACTGTGACCAAGTAATTGTGTTCTGCTGCAACAGCATTAACTACTACAGATTAAATTTAACTAAAATTCAATTAGGTCAGATTCATCTTAGCATAACTAAAAGAGAAATTATTTAACAGGTCCTGATGGAATCTGGATGTAATTAATAAGTGTAAAGTTTATCCATCATGCAAAATAAGCTGTTTATAAGGACTTTCTGGAAATTAAGAACACCATGCAAACACCAAATTTGCTAACATTAAAATAGTAGGTTTTAGCAGTGGAGCATATTGGTATGCTTGAATTTTGGTGACATACTGAGTACGTAAGGACACAAACACATAGGGACACATGTACACATAAATACATATATATGTATGTATTACAAGTAATCTTCACTGTGTCTATGTAATATGCACTAGAACTGGGAATTTGCATAAGTTCTATATAGAAGATGTTAAGAGATCCAAATACTGCCACAGTGAGCATGAGGAATGATTTATCCTACTGTTTCCACATCTTTTCTCACTCATTTAGATTCACTGACTCATTCATCTCTGCCTGCAAAGCCGAGTAAGAATAGCACAGAACACTGGAACAAGTTCTTCCACTTCCCAGCCGAGTCCTGCTCCAGTGCCCGGCGAGCCAGGAGCGTGTGCCCTGGTCTCCTGTTACAGCTGCAGCGCCCGGGCCCGCGTGGTTATTTCAGTCATGGCAGCTGCTCCGGCTGCTGCTCCCTGGCCCGGGCCATTACAGCTAGAAATAAAGGAAAAGAACTTCAAACATGCAAACATAAGAAACCAACACTGTGCTGGCATCCAGGCGAACTTCATTACAGGGCTGCTTTTATCCTTCTCTGATTGCAACTGAAATTATTTTAATACAGAAAGCTTGTTCTTGGGCTAAGTGCCTGCTTTGCATAGATATGGCAGTGCCACTGTCTCACTAAAAAGATAGGTGCTACAATTTTCCTACCACCATCTGAATTTTCTTCACCTTACTATATTGGTTTTACATGCCATTCATATCTCAGAAGGCAAATATAATAAAAATAAATATTTAAGAACCAATATTTTTTTTTTTAAGTTCTAGTTTTCAGCTAAGGCCCTTGTCTGCAAATAAATATAGAAAAACAGTTTCTAGTGTTTAGGTTTTAAACAAGTAGAAGAACTGACAAATGTTCACAGCATATAGCACATTATCTACAGCATAAAGTATGTCTACACCAAGATTTTTTCAGCTTGGAATTTTTCTGATTTTTTCTGATACAAGTTTGTCAAGTCTAACAAAGGACTGTGGATTAACCTAAGTTCTTGGAAAAATCTATTTAAGGTTCTCTAACATGGATGGTCTAGGAGTTTTGTTCCAAGTATCTGCTGCTTTGGCTGTAAAAATAAAATGTTTTACTTTTAACAGAAACCAAACCATACTAAGGAAGTCTTGTAGGCAAAAGCAAGAGCAGTAGAGCATGTTTAGTCAGTCATTCTTGTCACTGAGCTATGTTAAAGCTTCTCATGCCAGGTAAACCTGACCTTTGTGACATATGCAGAGGGAAGTGCACTTCATGCCAAGAATGATGAGCTTGAAAGATGACACTGCCAACGCCCAACACTTTGATATTAATTAAGCACTGCATTCTCTAATGTGTAAATTAGGAGGGCAATTAACATACATGACCTACGATCATACTTACAGCCATCTCACAAAAAAACCCCCAAAAAAACCAGAAAAAACCCCTCTTACCCATATTTTCTTACACCCCTCTTGCTTACAACAGAAATAGTAGAAGTATATATAGTAGAACAAGCAGCATAAATGTCAGCTTTTGGCTAGACGTTAACAGTAAGAGCTGCTGCACTGACTTGTTAGTGGCAGGTGGGCAAGGTAATGCAAGGTGGTTCCCTGTACCACCACCTCTGCCACTCTCTGCCCTTTACTCCAGGCCAGAGGGTGACACTATGTACCTTCTCATTACTCTTGCTTAAACAGATGATAAAGCTATTTTTCAGGCACTTCACAGACTGCAGCAAGTATAATACATAACAAAAACATTCAAGGGACCACAGAAAAAGTCTAAGTTACAGCATTGTTGAAAAGAAGATCATAAGGAAACTTAATGTGTGGGATATCTGAACTAGAGCATATACACAGGATACTCAGTTAAATCCAGTTTTGAAAGTATGACAAACAATGCATACCATTTAAGTTACTAATGCACACTGTGAAGTTCAAACATGGATTACAGCCATTCATGTAAGTGATTTGGGCATTGTTTTGCAAGTTCAGTCAAAAAATTGGCTACTACATTGTCTCAGAAACACGTTGTTCCACAAGCAGCAAACTAATTGCCTATAAATGTGACTCTTATCCCACACTTAGCCAACTCCCGTATCTCCCACAAAAGGGATCCCTTATTCTCCTACAGCATGCTGAGTCAACAGAAGACAAAATATACTGTGCTTAATCTAGAGCAGTGTATGCACCAACACACTTGCCAGCATCTCTGCACTGACTGGGCAGCCAGTTTTAAGCAAAGAGAATTACAGGGACCGAGTTCTGCTTCTCTTTCCCTTTGGGAAACCTCTACCTTGGAACCATTTCCTCCATTCATTCCTAATTGTCATGAAACCAGTAGCAAATGCATCTCTTGAGACTTTCCTCATCTTTCCCATATGGTTGAAATTGGCTATCAGATTCCAGAGTCAGAGGTGGAGATGGAAGAGTTCACAGATGTCAACGACAGTCTTCTGTGTCCACAGTGCCTATTTTTCCTTTCCTCTCTCACAGAAATAATAAGCAAAGGAGAAAATACAGAGTACTGAGAGATGTAAAAGGTAGACACACTGACAGTTCAAAACAGAAAAACATGATTTGATGCAAACTCAACAAGGCAAGTGACAAAACTGACACATCCCAAAGACTTGGAACAAAATGCCATCACCATCTAAAAGCTTGTGGTTTCCAAACTTACAAGACTGAGGAAAAAAGAGAAGGGTAGAGGCATCATCTGAATGACTGGGTCTCTCATTCATTCTCACAAGAGAAGACAAACCTTCAAAACTGCTACCTACAACTATGCTTTCTCTCTCTCCCCAGTGCAAAAGCTCCATTCCACTCATTCCCCAAACAAATCTGAAAAATGTTTAGACACTATCTCTGTCTGGCTGTCTAACATGCCTTGGTTCTCATCCCACAGCAAACCAGACTGAATCCTTCATCCTTTCAAATCTCTCCTGTCCTAGCCTTTCTTCCTCCTCATCACACCCTGACTGACCTCTCCTATCAGATTCTCAGCTGCTCAGCCCAGCTCCCAGCTCTGCAATTAACAGATTAACAGACTCCTTGAGTCAGGAAGGCACCATCAAAAATCAAAATTTTAGGAAGAGCAGTTTTTCAAAAAGTTTTTTAAAACTGCAAAAATTGTACTTTAAATTTTTGAGTTGATGGTCAACTCAAGGTTTCCATCACAGATTACTTTAGCCAAGCTTGAGACACTAAACTTCAACACAGGAACTTATCAAGAATTATATTCCCTGCCAATTGCCTATGTGTGTACTCCACACTACATTTTCAGGTGGATTGCCACATAATAATTAAGGCATATCTTAAACAATCTTGCATTATAAAGGAGAGGAAAAAAAATACTACTGTTGCATTACGAAAAACATGATAATTAAGCACTGTAACAAGACAGACTACCTAGACAGGCTGTGAAATCCGTCTTCACTGAAGATTTTAGAGATGTTAGACAGACATTATTATCTGTACTTACACAACCAGACCATGGAGGAAACAGAGGAGAAGTCACTTCCAGCCTTATGCTTCTGTGAATGTATGCTTCAGAGAAAAAAAAAAAGAGAAACCCCCCCAAACAAGTAAAAACCAACCAAAAAAACCACCAAAAACCCAAACCAAACAAAATTAAAAAAAAAAAACACAAAAAACCCAAACCAAAACAAAAAAACCCAAACAACCACTACACAAAAAACCCCAAAACAAAACAAAAAACACCACCATAAAATCCACACGGCAGAAAATCTGTCTGCATACTAAAACGTCAGTCTTTTCGGGAACAGTTCTTGTATTTCACTTATTCTTAAATTCAAAATCAAACAGTGAGTAGCTCCACTAAGTCTGCAATCTTAATAAAATTAATGCTTACTGCCTGTAAGCTATGCACAGATTCCAGTCCTACCCAACATAAAGCATCATCCAGCCTGTTTATTCAGGGCATAAACATTTATTCCGAATGAAACTTCACATTCAGCTCACAGCCCTGGCTATAAAGTTAGATTCTGCCCAGAAAATGACAGCACACGTTCATGGCACAGCTAGACTGAGTCCAAACACAATATAGCTCCAGTACCGTGCACTCTGTTGTCAGGAATAAAACATTTCTGAAGAACCCAACATTACAGCTTTCTCATCTCTCTGGTGAGAAATGCAGAGGAAGGTGGCATCTGCCAAGGAAACAATGCCACTGACTACACAGAGACGACACAGACTACTGAGAAATACTTAATGGAATACAAAAAGGAAGGGGGACAACAATGTAGAAGTCAACAAAATACTTTTTACAGAAATTTTTAATAAGTGCTAGGGAGATGCCATCAAAACAACCACTTCAAAAAACTTCACAATAAGAATAATTTTAAGAAATGCTTCCTTCTTTGTCCAGGGTGAAGTGAGGTTGGCTTTGCCTTCATCAGAGAAGGACAGGCAGACAATGGAGCCAACCCTTTACACGTGGTTCCTTTGAGGGTAACACCATTCACACTGAAGTCAGGTATCTGTGTAATGTTTCAGGGATTGACATTTGGGCTCCTTGGCCACCAGATGAGTGCAGCTTCTATTTCCTCACAGGTTGTGCCTACACTGCTCAGTGCAGTACCAAGTACTGAAGTTTGCCTGGAAACTGGAAGCAGCTTAGCTGAAATATCAAAGAGGCTCATATAGGCTGATTTACCTAATAGGAAAAAGGCTCTTCTCAGCGGGGTGAATGGCGCTGTGCAGAATCCTGGGCTGTCACAGCTACACTATTTCTTTACACAAATAGACAGCTCATGAAGCCCTCGTCTGGCATGCAGGCTGTGCTTGTGGTTATCCATCAGGCAAACCAGTGTGCTCCTCAAGCAAACAGCCTCATTTCCATCTCCTAGGCTAGTATTTCTAAGACAGCTCCCAAGAGAGACAGAAATATAAATTCAATTTTTAGGTTACATTTGAATAAACCATGAACAATGGGTATAGCTTTAGAAAATAAGTAGAAATTGGGGTGCAAGTAGGTTTTAAAAACCCCCCACTGTATAATATGCAAGATACACAGAGTCAGTTGCTAATTCAAAACACTGAATTAGAAGAACTGAGTTGAGGATCCAAAAGGGGCTTTTCCTCGTGTCACACAATTCATATTTCAAGCAAATTATGTTGAGATACTAAAGTAACTTTAACTGGCAAGTCAGAATTAGATAAAGATGCTTCAATTCACTCATTTTAATTAATAATTAAAATGGCCGTTAAGAAAAATATTTCAATCTCTATCCAATTCCTTTCACACTTTCATTTTTGCAGCCCTGTTGAACCACATAGATACAGAATTATGAAAATATTTGCAAAGATAAAAGGATATTCTGTTTGTTTTAATTTTCACTTTATACTTTCTGCAAATAATTTACACATTAGACAATGGAATGCTGTTTACCCTGGACATGTATACAGAAGGAAAAGTGGTTCAGTATTGCATATCACAGAACGTAAGCAAGTGAAATGAGGAAAGATTGTATCTTTAATATCTGGTCTGTATGAACACCCAAACAAAATTCTTTAGCAATACTGGGGAACAGCTTAAAGGTTCACCAACCACCTCTTCAGGCACAAATCCTCACGATTAACACATCAGAATCCTCTACAGGATAAAGGCATATGTCTCATAGTTCTAAACAAAAGATTTAGAAATAGGTATTTCAAATAATTTGAGAAATGAAGAACAAAGTGGCACAAACCACATTTGTCCAATACTACTTCTTAAATCTCTACCTAAGACTACTGTCAGCAATATGTCCTCACTGTAGCACTTCTCTTTACAAGGACTAATACATGGTTTAAATACAGACTTCCCAGAAAACAGTTAAGATCTGCATTTTATGGAGGACACCAGTAATATCTGCCTCCTAATAATCAGCAAATATTTCTGAATCAAGAGCTGGTTCTTTATTGTACCTTCAATTACAAAGGGGAATTCATATTCCAGATTATGAGTAGAACTATCATCTACAGCCCCACTGCAAGATTTTTTTTTTGTCATCTTCTTTATGCATCTTTTCATCTTCCCTTTCCTGCCCATACCAATCCCTAGTCTTTGTGAAGCTCTCCCCAAAGAGGTCCAGATATTCTCCTCCAGACAGAAACTTAAAAACCTGTTATCAAAATACTTTCCCTCTGATGTAATGATTTTGCATTTATAAGCACTCAATTCTATACAGTGCTGAGATATAGTATCCATTCACTAATCAGAATAAAGAATTAATAGGAGTTTCAAGGCTACAAAGGCAGCATTTTCACTCTGATGGGAGCATACAGTTCATACTTTGGGGGAGGGGAAGAGAAGAAAGAGTGTTGGCTCTTTCATGAACATAAAAGGGCAGAATTACACATTAGTGTAGCTTCCCCATGTATAGACATTTTTTTCTGAAATGCAGTGTAAACTTAAAATCAACCATTAGCTTCTTTAACTAAAGCTCAAATCATCCATGTAATTACTTTTACAGAGGATTACGACCAAGTTTTTTTAAAATGTGAATTGTTAAAATTTCACAATTAAGAAATAAATCACAATGGAAAAATAGGTTCCTATTCACAAAACAACCAACCAAGCTGGCATCGTTAAAACCCTTTTAACAAGGCAAAACCAGAGCTGAAATACTGGGAATGCTGTTGCCAGGTTAGAATTGAAGCGAACTGGGAAAACCGTGCAAATGGGCCCCTACAGCACCTGCCCAGCCCTTGGCCTGGTACAAATTTGTACTCGCTCCTTCAGTAACCCTTCTTCTTCATCAGGGCACAGAAATTACCAACTCACTCAAGTTTTCACAAAGGGAAAAAAAAGCCTACACTTTAAAAAAAATACATTTGTAAGAAAAGTTAGGATGCTGGGCATTCTTGATTCATATGTGCTTTAATACCAAGATTTTTGACCTTCAGAAGTCCCTTCTCTCAGAAAAAAATAAAAGAAAGGAAAAAAAGAAAAACACTCCTCAGAAATGACCACAGAGAGACGCTGCAGACATCAGTCTAAAATAATGGCAGTCAAAGGTCAGGATGATATAGGAAACATCAAGCTTTTCATTTATGAATCTTCCTGAAAGAGACCTCTTAGTAAGCAGAAGCAAGAAAATCAGGGACTATCCAGTCAGAGCGAAGGAGAAACTGCCTAAACACATGCCATTTACAGGATTTTCCTAATAATGACACCATGTATCTTCAACGTTGACTTAAATTTAATTTAAGACCTCACGGAAATATAACATGGAAACGTTAGGTCATCTTAGCAAGATTCAGCAATTTTCCTGTGAAGATTCACTTATGAACTATACAGAGCAGATTATAAAATAACACAAAGAAAAGCAAGCACTTCAAATCAGATCCCGATCAGTAAAACGACACAAAAGTCGTAGGAGTCTTCCAAAACTGCTGGAAAATGCATACTGCAAGAACAAGTATTACTGCCTAACAAAGCTGGGCTACACTCGCAGGCTCCAACACGCTAATCTGTCACCGTGACAGAAAAGCAAAGGATGCCAGACCAACACACATCTCTCTTCCAACACCCTACATATCTAACACTCAGAAGCTTCCGAACGCAATTAAAAATAGGACTAGAGTGTCCAAATATATGAGTAACGATGCTCTTAGCATTTCTGCTTCCAACTTCTTGTTATAAAAAAGAGCAAGTACTCTTCAAGATTTTTCAGCATTCCTTAACAGTGTTTTGTTTTGTTCTATAATCACAAGTGACAACAGAAATAGCTCCGTATTTGTTTCAGACATCTCCAAGAAAAAAAAAAACATATTACAGTAATTCTATTATAAAACTACAGCACATGGTTAAGGCCCCAAGAAGCACCGATGCTGATAAAATTAAAAATGGCTGTGCCCTAAGATCCCACAGCAAAAGAGGCATAGCTCTGCTAACGATTAAAATATATATTAAAAATTCCTGCATTACCTTACAAAGAGCGAGGTATGCAAAACAAAAAGATTATATATATTTCCAAAACTGAAATAAGTTGTTAGACAAGAGATGCAGATCTAAGCAAAGCATACTTATTGAGTGCAGGTCGAGCTCATTTACACAATAAAGCAGATTTTATTCCCCGAGACACTTAACGTATCAGGATTTCAAAACTTTTATCAGGCTTCACCGCTGAAATAGATGCACACCACTTTGAAAGGAGGCACAGATGCGCCCAAATACCAGCGGACCCCACCCCCTTCCCGCTGCCAAAATGGCCAGTTCATTACACCCAGTGGCTACTCACCAGCCGCAGTGCTGAGCAGCAGGGTGGCACTGGAGAGCAGGAGCACCAGCACAAGGTGCTGCAGTGAGGCAGGCATACCTGGGCAAGCCACGGTTCGAGCCATGAGGAGAAAAAAAAAAGGGGGTATAAAAAGAAAGCCAAACCCCGAAGAGAGAAAATTCCTCCTGCTTTCGCACAGCCTTCCTTAACTCTCTCGGTTTACAATCCCCTCTGGAAGGGCAAATGGCAGATGAGAGGAGCCGTCTTCGCTCTTACTCCATTACAGCCGCCTGCCTTCATGCCTCGGGAGCCGGCAGCGCTCGGCGGACACGGGGGAAGCGCCTGGCTCTGCCTCCCAGCCCCGAGGCATCTCCCCCGCCGGGGAGGACGGCGGCACGCTCCCGACCCCGCTGGGAACCGGGCTATTTCCCACGCAGCTTCACGACATCGAAGAAAGCGCCCGGTTGGGAAGGGAACATATCCAGACGCGCCCACAGCGGTGTCAATCAGCACGGGCCCTGCGGGCTGGCCGGGGCAGGGACAGCGAGCTACGGGCTCACGGCAGCGCCGCGTCCCATCCCGGCAAAGGTCTCTGTCCTCTGGCCGCCCCTCTCGCTGCCTCACGCTCCGGGGAAGGCGGCGGCGAGGCCCCCTGCTCTCACGGCGAGGGCTGTGGCTGCATCCCGGCCCATCTGCCGCCCGCGCCGGGCGGGCTCCTCCGCGCTGCCGCTGCCGCTGCCCCCGCCGCAGCACCGACGCCACCCCCGGCCACCCCGACAAAGGTGGGGCCTGGGGCGGCGAGGCCCCTCCTCGGCGGCTCCAGCTGCGAGCGCACCCGGCTACTCTCCGCGGGCGAAGGCCCTTCCCCTCCTCCGCCTCCCGCCCCGAGTTTCCACAGCGCCGGACAGCCTGGCCTGGCCTCCTCCAGCCGGTCTCCGCTCAGTCACTCCGCGCTGCCAGCGCCTTCCTCCCCCCGCGCCGGGCTCGCCGGCGAGGAGCCGCTCCGCCTCCTTCCCCTGCCCGCCGCCGGCTGCGGGCGGGAGCAGAGCGAGGGCCGCAGCTCCGCCGCCCGCGCCCCCTCTCGCCCGCCCGCCCCAACAGCACG
>WBMZ01005006.1:0-45350 GCA_013400975.1 Atrichornis clamosus
GCTCCGCCCGCCCCGGCCCGGCCCCTCCGCGCTGCCTTCGCCGGGCGCGCACGGGGTCCCGCCTCTCCGCCCCGCAGCCCGGCCCCGAACAAAGGAGAGCCCGGGGCAGGGGAGGGAGGGCTCTGCTTTCTGGGAAGAACGAGAATTTGCCTCGTCCTCGCCGGAAGGCAAGCGAGCGCTTAAATTCTCCCCGAAGTAAAAACCTTACTGTGAACATGGACACGATTTCAGACCAATCTCTCGGAGACACATTCATATATTTTTTAGGAAAGACCTATTTTTTTTGCACACACTATGCTGGGTGTAATGCTTAAGCAGGAGATGCAGACAAAAAGCACGTCACCTAGAAATAATGATGGTTGATCAGTTTTAGAGGAGAGTAATAATGCTAAGAGGCTTAAAAATGAGAGAGATTCGGCTGGGCAGCTGGGGATGCTTTCTTTTAAGAAGGTTAAACAAAAAGCTAAAAAGGCCAGATACTATTTAAGATACCTTGCAGAGCAGTGACACAATAAAGGGGGTCCCAACTTGGTCTGAAAAAAGTCTTGATATAATCATAGAATCACAGAATGGTTTGTGTTGGAAGGGTCCTTAAAGATCACCTAGTTCCAACCCCCTGCCTTGGGCAGGGACACCTTTCACTAGACCAGGTTTCACAGAGAAAATAAGCTGACATTTATTAGCTGAACAAATTCTTCCCACTTATAAAGGTAGTGAGCAACTGCTTGGTCATATGCTTATTATTCCAGTTTCTGTCCTTAAATCGAACCTGTGAGTAGAAACACACCTACCACAAGCCAGTGCTCAGAAAATGGACCAAAAATGTGGATGGACTGTGAAAGCAACCATGGATACAGACTCAAAAAACAGCGGGTTCTAAGCCTGGAGAGGCTTTTTTGCATTTTTTAATTTTATGACTGCAGATGAAACCCTGATCCCTTTAATTCAGCTCCCAACATCCTGTTGGCTCTAGCAAAGGCACACGCCAAGCAAATAAGGAGTTGTAATAAGGCCAGTGGAGTAGAGGTACCTTTTAGTTGCCCACCTCCACAGGCAGTTGCTAATTTCAAGGACCAAAGTCTTGTTCCCTGCACTCCCAGAAGAAACTTTGGGCCTTGAAGAGAGGCAGAAATGTTCATACACATGTCCGTGTGACAGCCTTGGGAGCCATCAGTCAGGCTGGCCATGACCCTGAGCCTGCATCCAGGCTTGCAAAACAGCCATGAAGGCAGGCAGAGGGGAGCTTGCTTATCTGCAGGGGGAAATAGGAGATCTGCTTTGACTCACACTCTCAGCTCCTCAAATTTAGTCATAGCAAAGCCTCAGGATGGATTTTTCCTTGCAGTGAAAAAAAAACCATACTAAAAAAGTATGTGGTATAATAAAAACCTTGCCCAGCTGGTTGGGAACTGCATACACTGGGACCTTATCTGATAATGATGATGGATGTGACAGCAGTGCATCCCTGGGAATCTGAGTCCAGCAAGATGGGACAGGGCAATGCAAAGGACCCGCTGACATGGATGAACGTACTTTTCTCCTTCAACTTGAAATTCTCCCATCTCTGTATTTTATTTCTGGGAATTTTTTTTTTCAGATTGCCTCCAATCTGTTTTAGAATTGACAATTACACAGAACAGCTTTAAAAACATTTCCTATGCTTTGTAGGAAAACGTATTGATAATTCTGAATATTCCTATACCTGCTACAAGGCTATCGATTACATAAGTTTAATTTTTTAGCCCCAAGTCTACATGATCTACACGAGAGGACCTTGCGCTTCTTTTCTTACACAGTAAAATTACTGCAAATTTTTTCAGAACAGCAAATGCTGGCATCCCCACAAGCTCACAAACACTAACACACGTTTCCATGCAATCTGGCTTCACATCTTCCAGTGTTGGTGTGAAGGTACCTCCCATGCATTCAGGTGGCAGAGCATGGCCCACTGCCCTGCTCTGCTGGCAAGCCCCTGGTGCAGCCTGTGCCTGGGAGAGGATCAGCTGCCAGCAGGATGGGGGGCTGCTGGCCCACAGGGCTGTCTGCATTCATTGCCTCTTAATACTTCCTGTATAAATCAGCTTATACCACATGGTAAAAATTCACCTCTGGCTGAAACTAGGCAATCTGATTACTGATCTGAAACATCGCTATTTTAACCAAACATTTACATCCCAATGTCTGCTGAGTTATTTTCTGTAATACAGAAGCACTGTGGCCAGTCTTTTTAAACAGATGAGGAATCTGGTAAAGCAGAAAAAGAGACAGCGAAGAGGAGGGCTGTAGTTTCATGCTATCAAAATGTGGCTGAAGTGCTTTGCCCTGCAGGTGGAGAGTTACACTAGTGGGAAAATGAAACAGCTGGAGGAAGAGAGCAAACTACCAACCTGCTCTCTGTCTTCACATGCAGTAGCTGCACAACACCAAAACTGCTAACTGGAACTATAACAGGTGTACATACTTAAAATGGGGACTAGAGAGTATGTATGTTAGCTGAGAAAGCATGTGCTGTGTTATCTGGAATTTTCCACCAGTCTCAAAATACACCATAACTTTTACTTTGGGTGCTACCACAGTGCACAGTTAGGAATTTCACCCTGTTCTCTCCCACCATTTTCTTAAGATTTATGAAGAAAACAAAATCTCTTTGTACAGCTTCCATCAACAAGGGCAATGCTAAAACTCTGGGGGTGGGTGGTGACAACAATTGAATTCTTAGTCTTGGACAACTCCAAAAGGGCTTAGTCAAACTATGGTATCATCATTCTATCAGTTTGATGTCGTGCACGAACAGCAAGAATTTAATAAAAGTGTGCCCAGGCAGCAGACTGGCATCAGTACTGCATGCCTGTCTGTGAGTTTTCTGGTAGACTTTGGGGGGTTGGCACAGACCTATAAATTTAAAGAATAATAATAAAGCCCATAGCATCACACAAAGTCACTTCCTAGAATAAACAAGAGCTCAGTAGGGCTGACGCCTAAGGCAGGGATTTGCCTCTAGAGTAGTGCATACAAAAATTACAGAAAAAGGGAGTTGTTATTTTTTATTATTATTATTCCCCATAAGAATCACGGTAACCCACAAGAGTGTATAGCACTGCCCAGGGTCCAATGTACTCATCCATAACCCCATTTAAAGAAACCAGCTTGGTTGCATTGGAGTGCCACAAGGATGGATTTCAGCAGGAGGTGGCTGGATAACCCTCACAGCTCTGTGAATGGCCGACCAACTTTATTTGGAGGTACAGAAATGGAGCAAAATGAGGAGAGCTGCAGAGAAGATGAAAAGGGATTGTGGGCTTTATTGTTTCATGCTTCCCCAAAAGGAAGCTAAGTAGGGAACTGCTTCCAGATGCCTGGCATTCATTTATTGCTTTAGTAATTTTTCCTTTACATAGTGTCTCTTTTCTCCCCCTCTCTCCTTGTTTTTCTCTTGTGGAAAACAGATAAACAGCAACAGGCTTAAGAAGAGCTGGCTTTTTGAGATGCTTTGATGTCCAGCTCCACTGCTAGAACAGGACATTAGCAAAACTTCATGCCTTAAAATATAGAAATACATGTATTTCAAATTTAAGCTGGAACAACTACACTACTGAATAGAAATGTGACCTCATTAAAAAGTAAAACTGAAATGTGAAGCTTTCTTTGCAACAGTAAGAAATGCATACAGCTTTGGTTAAGACAAACATGGTGCAGTCAAGGCACTCCCAATTGTTAGCATCAGTTCTATCCTAAAGCGCTATAGCTTCCCTTTAGAAACATGAAACATCCCCATATACGCATCCCGGCAGATTACTTCTATGAGCAGTGGGTGCTTACAGGCCAGAGGAGGTACAGGGAGGATGAAAGCCTAGATCAAAGCAGGTCCCACCTACTCTGGCTTGGGGCAGAGTTCAGAAGATCAACAAACCTGCATTTACATTTCTAAGAGGAGAGATAGGAAGTACATACTGTGGATGCATTTAAGTCCATTTTCTATAAGTGGTTAAGAAATAAGTATGTGTCTAAAAAAACTAGTAGTGACAGAACAAGAAGGAATGGCTTCAAACAGAAAGAGAGCAGGTTTAGACTGGTATTGGAAGAAATTCTTGGCTGAGAGGGAGGTGAGGCCCTGGCACAGGTTGCCCAGAGAAGCTGAGGCTGCCCCATCCCCAGAAGTGTCCAAGGCCAGGTTGGACAGGGCTTGGAGCAATCTGGGATAGTGGAAGGTGTCCCTGCCCATGGCAGGGGGATTGGAACAAGATAATATTTAAGGTCCTGTCCAACTCAAACTGTTCTATGATTTTATGACATTCAGAAAGGGAAAATCAGAGATCAGGAAAATACGCAGAACAAGTGTGTCATCTTTCCTGATCTAACAGCTACCCTGAAGATGCAGGGCCCTGTGTGCAGGCACATTTGTATTTTAGATACCATAAACCTCACTGGCACTGGAGGGAACAGCCTGCATCAGGCTCTTAGCTCTAGGTGACATTATAAGAAGCCATCTTTCCACTTTCAGTTTGCATGTTTTGCCAGACACTTCAGATCAGGGACCTGTGTCAGCGTTCAGAGAAGATGTATCTCACCCCATGCTTGGGGGGCTTCCCAAAGTTCCACCAATTCAGGATACTGATTATAAACTAGCCCTGCTCTTTATGGTCTGGTCCTGCCCATTCCAACTGAAAAAATGTGCAAGCGTGACCATATCTATTCAGGCTGCTCCTAAGAATAAAACTAGCTGAGAAAAATACTTCTTTAGAACAGGTTTTTGTTTTCCTGAATCTTTCTTTGGCAATCACAGGATTACATGCAATTTAACTTCCTTATATACACTGCCTGAGAAAAACAAGCACAAAACCACAAACCGAAAACAACCAAGCAACTCACCAAAAACTAAACCCTAAAATACTTCTTACATGCCTGTTACTAAAACCATAAAATCATTGACTTACAGAGTGATAAAAACGGGATTTATTGTATATTTCCTGTTTCAACCAGGGACTTGTTATAGCTCCCTAAGGTAGACAAAACACAGAGGACTATTAACTTATTTTAATAATCTGTCAGGCTTTTCCATGGACAGCATGGAAGTAGCAAAGAAGAAGAAAAGGTTCTTTTAATTAAGTCTTTCAGACTGCAATTTTTGGGGCTGTTTTTATTAGACAGCTCCTTATTAACTATTCCTTGCTCTTAGGGTCTGCATGCCTTCTAGAATAGATTTTTTCATATTAATATTTGCTGACATCACCAGTGTTCCTGAAGTCCTAGCAAAAAAAGCCCTATTTGCCCAGTGTTTTGCATCCATGTAATGGGTAAAATTAATAGCATGGCTAGGAAAATATGCTGCTTTATATTTAAACACCAAGAAACCTAACTAACATGCATTTCAAAGACAAAATTATGCCAATTCTGTTTAATATTGTATTACAGGCTTTCAATCTATCCACACAGACACATACATACCTCTCCCATAGCAGTCTCATTTTGCAGAGTGATTTTGTTTGCTGCTTAGGACTTTTCCCAGATTTTTGTGGCCATGTCAGGGTTTACAGCTATTCAATACTGAAATTTGCTACCTGCAATGCTGATTTTACACCTGGACTTTGGAACTTGGATTACTGTTTCTGCAGGAAAGCCCTGCCAGGTTGATTGCAAGTTGTATGTGCTTCCCAAAGCACTCAGACATGCTGAGGGGACTTACAGTAGAAGAGAGAAAAACAACTTTCTGATGTGTCTTTGCAACTATCCCCCAAGTCCTCCCAGTTCATTTTCATTATAAAATATTGTGCAAATCTGAGCCAAGAGATTCCAGTGGAACAGAAATGCTCCTGTTCCTTGTGTAGCTGAATAACAAAGTCAACAGCTTTCCTGACCTTCTGGTATAGCACGCATCAAGTGTGCAGTCATGTAAAGCAAGGGATGCCACTGCCATCTTTTCCTTTGGGAGAGTACATCTTAAATTCAGAGGCAATAAAAGCACAGTTAGTTGGGCAGTACTTAAACTCCTGGACTTCAAACTGGAAAAGCATTTGCCTGTGTTTCAGAGCAAAGTAGCTCCATTTTCACTTAATTCCACTGTTCCTCACGGGTCTGTGTTAATATCCAATTCCCCAGGTCAAAGATGAAGAATAACCATCTACAGTCACTTAACTGTACTGACTGACATGTAATAGTGTCCTGAAGGCAATTGTTGGTCCACTGGGGTCCTGCTGCTGCATGGGAAGGGACACCAAAGCAGATGCTCAGCTACTTTGTGAGGGTATTCCATGCCTTGACACTTTATTTTTACTTATGTGAGAGCTAGCAATGAAGATAGAAAATAGAAAGATATCCCAAAATTAAGGAAGAGCTGGTGGTCTATGAGCGTAAATCCACACAATATTTAAGAATGACGCCATTATACATTAACATAATCCACAGTCTAGTCTAAAATAAATGCCCAGTCTTTTAGAAAATCTTGTTTTTCTGCAGAAGCTTTTCCTTGCTCACTGATCTTTTAGCCCTTTCCAGCAGTCCACAGCATTCAGCATGTTCATTGATTTAGTCTCATCGAAGTATGCACGAGGCCATGCTGAAGCCCAAGTCCCCCCCCCTGCCCCCCCTAAAAAAGTGAGTTGGGGGATATTTTGGGAACTCTGTGACTTTCAGATCATAGCTCTTCATTCCACACACACTTTAGTTGTGGTAGAATGAAAATCATGGCCAGTAAATTATTACCATACTTACTTTTCTCCAGTTATATCCTGATGATATTAAAAAAAAATTTTAACTAAGAAGTTTAAAAAAAAGTTAAATTATAGGGTGACAGTGTTGAGAACTAAATGTTTTAAAGTTGCTTTACTTCTCTACTCCAAAAACTTCCACAGCTCAACTAACACCAAGGAAAAAAGCTAATGACATTTTCCCAGGAATTATTTATAGGTTTAAAGTGTGGCCATTCTGCTTTCCCTCCCCTAGTATTGCTTTCACAAGATGCATGGAATTAACCTCCCAATAAGCTTTTCTCAGGGTAGGGTGTGTTGTTTGGGGTTTTTTTGCCCCTACCCTTATAGATATTGTTCTTACAACAATGCAACTTTTTTCCCCCGCCCTGAAGCCACAGGCTTGCTTACTAAAATTGGAAACACAAATCCTTTTTTAGCAAAGTAGCTCACACACTTATGCACAAATATTTGCCAGTTTAACTAGGCAGGAATAAACTTGATCAAGGTTTTATGACTTAGAAAACCTTGTGTATTATACCTGCTCATTAAGGACTAATGAAATACCCAATGAGCCTGTCCTCTGTTCGCAGGGCTGTCAGTCACCATGCTGGAATCATTAGAATATAAGCTTAGAAAAAGGCATTTTCTAGTACCGTGGGATTTTACAAGTTCAGAAAAAGGCATTTTCTAGTACCACAGAATTTTTTATTGAGAGCTTTCTTTAGGATGAAGGCAGCAGGGGTTTTGCCTGCTTTGCATCTTGGATCCAACGCTTTTGCAAACTACCCTGACTCTCACAGCCCCATCCCACTTGGTTCAAGTAGCATGGCCCTAAAATGGCCCTCAGAGGTTATCACTGCCTTAAATTTCCCTCTTCCCTGCACACTTGGGTCACTGAGACCTTAACAGCCTGTACACCTAGAAGTTGGAGTCCAGGCATCTCAGTGTTGTGCCAGAGGCTGTGTCATTAACTTGCAGTTCTCTGTCCCCATCTCCTACCTGCAAAATTATGATATTGATGTGCAATTTCTCTTTTGCTGCTTGCACCTTCTGCCAGTAACTGGGATTTTGAGAAGCTCTGAGCTGATGGTTTAAAATGCTCCAGGACCCTCCTTTAGGGGGATGTGGTACCTATGGCAACTGTGCTAAGTGTCATCTCTGCCAACAAAATCCATGGGGCTGTGTTCACTTCCACCAGCTGAAGAGAGATTTGAAACAACTGAACTCTGATTCCACACACCCCCTTAGCTAAGGACTGTGACCACCTTCAACCAGTGCCTGGGGCACCATGGATTACCCAGCAATAATTAGTATTATATGATAAAATTCAAATTCATTGGAATTGCCTTGTTGCTAGTTTCTGAGTTTTTACTAGATAAAAGTTCACATATTTCTTAGCACTCAAACAAAAATTGTTATGGAAATAGTGGTACAATGGTTCCACTAATAAAGTTACCTCTAAAGCAAGTGCCACAGGCTCAGCCCATTTTCTCAGCCCTTTGAAGTGATTTGTTATCCAAAATAAGAAACTGCTGAGATGAACTTTTTATCCCTGTAACCTGATCTCACTGTAACACTCAACATCATTCCTGACATCTTCCAGTATAGACATACATGGAACTAAATCCAAACAGCACACATCACCATGTTTCACGGCAAACAGGCATGAGAGATGGTCCTATCCAGTTCTGCTGACTTGGTCTTAGCAAACACAGGCTCACGGTAAGATGCCTCAAAGGATTTGCAAGGATCCTTTTATTACAAACAATCCTAAGGCTGGAGCATTTTGCTTCATGTCCAGTCTGGAATAAAGAGGATATATCAGCTAAAATTTTTAAATGCAATTCTGAAGTCTCTAAGAGACAATCTAGATTTAATTAACAAAGTGTCAAATGACTTCTGTCACAAAATGGAATCAGTCACAGAGCAATGTCTTTCTCCCACCTTCTCTGAGCACTCTGATGAGCACTTTCCCCTCTTACCTCCCTTTTCTTTTCAGTCCTCTTCTGTATTACAATAATTAACATGATTTTAGTTTACAATGCATTTGTTGCTTTACTTCTCTTTCCTTTGTGTGGAAGGAGTGGTTTCATTGTCGCAGAGATTGCATCCTTGCTATTGTTAAAAAGATAGTTGAATCTGTGTTAAGAAGTAATACTGCTTTTGCCAAACACAAGACTTCTGTTCTCTGCACTGGCTGCCCATCACAGTTCCCTCAAATTCAGCCACACTCAAAGGCTAATGACAAGGGCAGGGAGGGCAAGAAGAGTTTGCAGGTAACCTGTGATAAGGCCTTTTCCATATCCTGGTTGCCACATGACATGAGTCCTGACAAGACATGAAAGTACGTGGTTAGTGGGCAATGAATTGGATTAATGTGCCCTGGGGCTTAAAACAGCTGTAAGAGCTTTGCAGCTCACATCCATACTCACAGAGGTATCAGTATAATTTTTTATTATTTACCTTCACTTTTTGTGAGAAGGACCTTCATAAGATTACTATCATCATGAGCAAGGCAACAGCCTTAAAGTCTACACGAGAAATTTTTCAAAATACCCTTACTTCATGCAAAGCTCAACACAGGCTTTTCATTCTTTTAATACAATTTCTCTTCCAGAACTGTGTAAGACACACTGACACTATATCCAGTGAACAGGTCGTTTTGACCCAGTAGTGCTAGAAAAAGCATGACTAATAGCAAACGACTATGGTTTTGGACACAGGTCAGGGGGACATTTTGATTTTGTTATGAGTTAGTACAAATATTTACAGACTTTGTAATATGACAAATAGCAAAAGCATACAAGGAGTGGTCAATTCAAGTTAAGAAAGTTTTGTCATTTCAGGGGAAGGTTTACCTTTACCTTTAAAAAGGTAAATTTTACTTATGGAAAAATACAGACAGAACTTTAGTATTTTTGAAAACTGATTATTTGACAACACTGAAAACCATTCTTGTCCATAAAACTGTATCATATGTGTGCAGCTGCCATTTCAATTACCTTGCTTTGGACAGCCAGCCGTGTCCACATTTCAGGGCTAGCCACAAGGACTGAAATGGAAGCAGTTTACCTGTATTCTTCCAGTCCTTAATTTATCAGCCTCATTTATTAGTTAAAATTGCAATAAATTATTTCTATAGTATGCAAAATGAATTATGATGTTAAAGGATGCCTGAATTTGAATGTGAGACCAATTTGAAGCCTATGTCTAAAAAAAGTCTTTTACTTATTCAACAGGATGATTTGCTACACCTAAAAGTCTAGCTTTGAGCTATATTCAGCTCAAGGGAGTAATTCTGCCCCCCCAAAAAAATTACAGCCAAAATTCAACCATACCTGAACTTCAGGGATTTATAAGTTACTAGTAAGTAACTGAGAATTCACTTTTTAGTATGAATCACAATGCTGAATCCCAGGATCAGGCAAGCTTTTGGCAAAAATACAGTTTAGAGGCCAAGCATATTTACTTATGGTCCAAAATTCTTGAATCTGGAAAGAATAAGCTCTGAAGTCATACAAGCCCATGACCTGCTGAAGAAGGCTCATATCTTTCCTCCAATCACTGGCCTCGTTTCAATATTTTCTGGGGAGAATGCCCTTCTCCAGTGCATCAAAAGTGATATGGTCCAAGTGTCAAGTCTGGTTACCAATTCCTTTTCCTATACAGAAAACAAATTGCTACAGCAAAAAATGGTTTAGGAATAGCCCTTGCTTTCAATGGTAATCTTTTGTCCTGGCAGACTATCTTTTTAAACTATAAAAACAGTTTTCTGGGCAGCAACGGGACATTCTTCTTCCACACTGTCTCTCACATGAGGCAGAGCCCTCCCCCACAAATTAGACATTTGATCCAATTGGCTCCATATAGGACCAGCTCAGCCCAGCCATCTGTGCTTCGTGCTCCAGGAATTACAAACACATCTGGAAATGCACAGAAGGCCACCTGAGATGACTCGACAGACAGTGGCAAGAGCTGAACCTACTAAGCTGCGGACACTGTGTTGCAGGTTCCAGAGGAAGAATTCCTTCTCTACCTTCTTCCCCAACAAACTTGGTTCACCAGGCCTATGACAGTTTGTGCAGTGCATGGACAGAGGTTGCCTTGGGGACTGTGCCTGGTGTGCTCTGCCTTCTGTGAGCAGAGCCCTCCTGAACCTGACTGTGTCAGAAGCAGCTTCTTGCGGAGATACTGCACTCATGACCTATTTGTCAGTGAGTAACCAGTTTCCTGGGCTTGGTTCACTAACACCTCAGACAGCGGAAAGCTGACAGGGATCTGAGGTAAACGGACACATACAGTTGTTTTGTATTTAAAAAGATTAAAGACACAAACGGGTTATTTCTTAAATAAGTTTTTCAAGAATCCATCTTGAAAATAGGCATTGTTTTTCCACAAAAGGCTACATTACAATCAAAATCTTAATTGAAATCAGGACATTTGAATGTATTAGATTATAAATATTATAGAGTAGAACTCCTAAGTCTTGCATTTAACCTAATAACTTTATGAACAAACTTATTCATTATGGTGCTAAATTATCAATTTAAAAACACTTCCATGGTTATAACATAAAATGCATACTTAGGAAAAATATAGATGTATTGTCTTACTTCCTTAGGACAACTTTATTCCACTATTTTTTCCTCTGGACAGAGGAAGCTATTGAGACTGAGTACACAACAGCTCTTTCATAATAGAAAAAGTTACCAGCATGCACAGAAGTTGCATCAAGAACAGGGGCTCTATACAATGTCCAGAGCCTGTTGAGGAACACACAGTTTTTATACGTCAGGGATTACAGAGCACAACCATCTGGTCAGCTTTCAGGCTAAATGAGCCCATGCTATCCTGCCGGCCAATTTGCATGACTGATAAAAAGAGGCCTATTATATGTCTGTCTCAGTCATGCCTGATGTTACGCTTTTAGCAACATTTGCCTGTACTATTTCAAGTTTTACACTTTAACAATACACTTATTTCTATGGGTGCAACTGGCATCACTATGTACTATATAAATGCTTTTCTTGCTTTATTATGTAAAAGTAAGATTTAAAGGATAATGGCACTAAACTGACACTTTTTACATTGTTTTTAATTCCTTCTTCCAACTTTTTACAAGATTGACTACTGCAGAAGCCAAAAGGTGAAGGATTAAAAGTATTCACATAAAAGCTCTAAGGATTGATATTTAATGAACTGTGAGATGTAAATCAATGCACAACAGCACAGTTTAAGCTTAAAATACTAGGATAACATTTATATTAAAAATAATTCACCTACAGATAATACAGTCTAGTGTTTATTGTATGTTATGGAAGGTACACTTGAATTTCAAAAATTTAAAACATATAAAAAGTGGTTAAGGTCTAACATTTTATCAACATGTGATAAATGTGTAAGAATGTTTATTATACATCAGGGTACAATGGTAGTGTTAATGCCAACAGGGCACCACACAAGTTAGTTTAAAAAAAATTTCCACTATGCTTTATACAAACACCACCACTTGCAGTTGTTTAAGAGTATTGAGAGAGGATCACTGTCTGTAGGATAAGCAGTCCTATAACATTTTTAATGTTAGATAGTGTCATAGTATGTAGATCGGTGAATATTTCAAAATAAAACTAGAAATGCTGTAATTACTTCACAGAAATGCACATCCAATATTTGTTTTCAATAAGAACAATAGGTACAGGTTTATGACTCTCCCTATATGAAATAATTTACACACAGATGAAAGCTACTCTATCTAAAATAAACACTAAATACATTTTTCTTCTGGGAAATAAACAAGCAATATCAAAAAACATATAGCAGAAGTAGTATTTTTAAAACATAACTGATGCTCTAAAGTTTAAAAAAAAAAAAAGGAAGGAATGAGAAAGAAGTTTTTCCATGAATGTGCAACCTAAAATCAACCAAGCTTATATTGTAGTACAACCATATTAAGAAACCACTGATCAGGAATACAACTTTATGGAAAAAGTTTATAATTCACAAAACTGTTCATCAGGCCATAAAGTAAAATAGCTCCACAGTTTACAGATAAAACTGAGGCCACATAGATGCGTGCTATGTCTTATCTTCAGTAAGCAAATACTTAGGCAGAGGATGTAACACTTTGTTTGTAGACAGCATGGTATGCATTTCTCAGCAAGACATAAGGGAAACAAGACTCCAAGAGATCCATTGTCAGGAACGGTGACTCCTGCACAATCTGAAAAACACCAGAAACACAAGACTTTGCAGAAAACCTTCTACTGCCCGCTGCTGATAATGTGTTTCACGTAGATACTTCTGGCCTGCACTACACCACCACTCACGTATTTCACAGCAAAAATAAATTGCACAAAGTTTAAACACTGGGGAAAAATACTGCTATAAACTCACCGCTGCTCAAAGCATGTATTTAGCTTTCCTATATTAATAGTCATTTTCCAAAAGATACTGAATACTGAAAGGAAAACCTCTGAGCAGAGAGGATTTTCTCCCACACACTCTGAACACTGCTTCTTAAATGTGAAATTTCATTTCAATATCCTATGTACTAAGTGAACAACTAAAATTATCTGAACAAAGTGATGCAATGTTCTAAGCAATAAAGGACAATGGCAAAAATGTGTGCATGTTGGGGGAATGAAAAAAAAACAACCTGGCATTAGAATGCCAGGAAGAACAACATAAAAAATAATTTCCACTGGTTTGTGAGCAACAACACTCAAGATGAGACCCAAAAAAAACCTAGTTGAATGATGCCACGTGAAGCCTATTCCTTAAGGTATTAGCACAAAGAAAACACACAAATGCTCACCATGTCTAGTAGTAGGTAAACAGATTCTCTGTTTCTTGTAGTAGTTTTGTCTGTCTCCTGGCCAATCTTCAGTAGACTGGATGATGCAAGCTACATAAAATGAGTATTTCAAAGCAATAAATAAAACAATGCACTGATGGGCTTCTGCTATTTTATTACACAGAGCCAATGGACTCTGCATTGTACTAATAATGACAAAGGAAAGCATGTAATCCTGAGCACATGAACCATCACTGGGCTTTAGTCTCAATGTGCCATATTGGCTTATTCCTGGTAGTGTTTAATAAGTGACATGTGCTATTTTAATATAAAAAAGTGAATTAATTTATTGCAAAGAACTTTTCATTGTAATCATTGGTTGACAAAGTTTCCTGAAATTAATGACAGAACTCCCAGGGGATCAAGATCTCACTTCTCTGTCCTTCCCAAAATACATTTCAACTTACTGCATTTTTGTAAGATTTAAAGTGATCAAAGTTTTTATTGCTTGAAATTTTACCCATTTTGCAGTAGAAATAGTTTTACTTCCTAAGCTATGTTTTTAATTGAAGAAATGTCATCCTAACTGCAAATGAATAGTATTTTATCAAACCATGAGCAAACCCTATTATCCTAGTTTTAGAAGATATCCTAGAAACTTCTAACATGTACATTGGTATTTACAAGCTCAGAATCACAGAATACAGTAAAACACTTAATTTGCAAATGCTTTGATACACCATGTTTTCATGCCTTACAAAAATTTGAGAAACCAACCTTCAGATGGACAATCGTCATTTCGGCCTTCACACCAAGCAATGGCAACATGTCTAAACCACATTTACCAGAAATTGATTTTAAATTAAAATACTGACTTTAAAATCTAACTCTACATTCCTCTTGAAGAAGCTATCATGAACCAATTTGTAATGTGAAGTCAATATGCATACTTCAAAAGATTCTTAGTACATACTCATCAGCATTAAAGAACCTCCTGGGTTTTTTTCATATTTAATTAACTTGGACAGGAGAGCGGATCATCTTCAGTAGTATATTTTCTTCTCGAGAGAAATGTTTCTCTTTCAGACTAACAGTAAGTATTAAAAAAGAATGATAAACAAAATATCTGAGCCATCAAGTCATGGTCTGCGCAGTAAAATCAGTGATCTGAAAGCAGTCTGTAAACAATGAAAAAATGCAAACCTCATACCAAAAGTGTTTTTATCACATCAGACTATACTGGTTTCTTTCACTTGTCAAATGTATGCAACTTGATACAACCATTTCTCTTTCATGTTTTACAGCCAGCAGTTGCATTAGACAGGGTCAATGGCCATAGGGCTTTTTTCTGTTTTACAAAATGCAATGAATTTCCACAAGTGAAAGATTCTTTTAAGGTAAAAAAAAAAAGAAAAATTGCTTCTGTGAACTTCTAGGTACAGAAAGTTACCTACAATAAAGAGGGAGTGGCTTATTTTTCCCACATTTTAATGCCAAATAGAAAAATCAAAACCCACTCAAAATCAATAGTGATTTTTAAAAATTAAAGTGATCCTGCTGTTTTAGCCTTTAGTTTCCTTCAAGTATTGGCTAATTAAGATTTAAACTTTAAAAATTCTATTTCTACTCAAGCAGCACACCAAAAAGTACTTAAACCATATCACCATGACCTAAAGACTTTCGGTTTTTTTCTAAGCATCACTAAAGATTTCAGCAGCTTTGATCTTCAACCTACTCTGAAGCATAAAAAACTTCCTCTTCCCAACTAGCGCTGTAACATGCTGCTACCCGGCTGTTTGTGTTTAAGAAGGGCAGGCATGTCAAAAGGTGCAATACAAAAGCCACTCTAAAGTTTATTTTACTTTTCCAAGGAAGGTACCTAACTAAAGTATGCACCACATCATGGGAAAAAATCAGCTAGACACAATTTTGATTTTATGTGCATTGTACATTTTTTTTCCAGTCATGGGCCACACAATGTGAGAAATGGTATGTGCTAAAATACTGAAGATTGTACTGAAAAGAATTATGACACTTGCACTGATTTGCTCCTCTACTTTTCCAACGTCACACACAGCTGGCTATAAAGAACTACTGCAAAATTTAATCTATGTATAGACTTGCATACAGAGGCATATAGACAGTATACTTCCCTCTTCTGCACCAAAAGCAGATTTCTCTGAAATCAATTGCATTGCATCCTAAATCAATAACACATTTTAACAGCTAGAAATGAAATTATACATACAGCCAAAAATTCTTTAAGACGGTCTTCAATGCTTCCCTTGTGGATGGTAAATAAAGCTGCAGCAATCTGATTGATAGCTTTTGCCAAGCAATGAATGTTGTTGCAATGCCCTAAACAAAAACATACACAAATCACCTCAGCAACATGTTTGAAAATGACAGTATTCTTTGCAAAATATCACCAAAGACTAAAGAGATTTGTCACAATCAAAGAAGAATATTTAACATCTTACACGAGAGCAAAGTACTCTTCCACACTGAACTTGCTATCAGGAAAGCCACCAGAAGTACAGATCTCCCTTTCAAATCCTAACGGTCACAACAACCTGACGAAGATAGTTGGGGCTTTTAGAAATAAGGGATATATTGGAAGTTTATTTGGTTTCTACAAAACTTAAGAGTGTTAACACTTGACTAGGTCCAAAAGACAAGTGCAAACAGGATTTTCACAAGTTAATTGACTGTTTCTTTTCCCCCTCTGTGTAAATGAATATCTCATGCCCAGACAGTATTCCTCAAAGAGATCTATAGGCACTCAAGAACAAAGGTGTTCCATTGCTAATTGCCACATGTAATATCTTGCCTAAAATTCACCCAGGCTTCACCCAGAGCCCTGGAAGGTGGTTAAATGACACCAGTTTTCAAAGAGAGCAAAAGAACTGCTCCTCAGTAAGCCTGATATCTCTTCTAGGCAAATTAAGTCAAACACACCACTTTACAACTGGGGCAAGTACCTTGGGAAAGTGCGAGCATATGAAAAGGAGGTGGTCTTTGAAGGAGTTAACAAGTACTCAAGCATGCAAACATGCTGGTTCTTAACTTTTTTTCTTACCATTGTTGAACATTGAGCTCATTTTTTCATTCAGTCATTTATCATAACTCCAAATTCATGCTTGAATAGCGAGGTCAGTGGGACCCCATCACTCCACATGAGAAAAGACCACTTTCTTCCCATGCAATTCACTATTGTTACTTAAAATTAATTTTAGCTGTCATTTTATTGCCCAGTTTACTCCCTATCATACCGCTTTGAAGCTCTTCACTCCTCTAATACCCTCAACAACTTTACATAATATAGAAATTTTCTTACTCACTCTCCAGCACCCCATCCAGGTGGGCTGTGAATATACTAACTAGTAGGTCCCAGTGAAGATCCCTGTGGATCTCCATCGGCAGGGCCCTCAGAGTTGATATTCCAACTTTGTCTCCTATTTTTACACACACACCAGTCAAGAAAATCTGCTTAACTCTGACTCAAATTTGTATTTGTCTTTGAAGAGGCCTGGTTTTAAGTGACTTCGTTTTTATGTCTCAGGCTGTAGAAAAAGCATCAGCAAGGGAATTCAGCAAAGGAACAATTGTCCTCCAACTTGTAACAGGTTTCAAGTACTTAGAAAAGTATGACTATGACTCCTGCAGACTAGTGTTCTATTCTAGCCTCTAGTTGACAAATTAGTCCTCTAGCCTGGTATTTGACTAGCAGGCAGGATTCCATACTGGAAACAAAAGTAAAGGTCTGTTAAAGAGCTTGAGCCTTTATCTGGAACTGGTGGAAGAAACAGACTTGATCTTGAAATAGGCAGAGGGAATGCAGACATTGCTACAGCTGTCCAAGCACTGTCTGTATTTGGGAGATATGTCTTGCCAGATTAGAAAGCTGAAACACCTCCAAATCTGTGACTTGTTGATGGATAAATTCAGGATTTGTCCAGGGAATTTACTTCATAAAGCAGCACTTATTAAGTTCACATTCTGGAAATAGCATTTATATTAAGTATTTCAAGCCAGATGTTCTACAATAAGGATAGAACACAAGAAAAAGTATTATGCAAGAAAGGCAGGAATGACTAGGGCTGTTTTGTTTGTTATTTTTTTAGAGTGAAGGTATTTTATGTATAGCTTTTTCTGGATTTTCCTCTTAATGAAAGAGCCCACTCAGTAAAGAATATATAGGCCATGTCTCACAGAATCAGTAGCAACTCCTAAAATGGGCTTATTTGTAACTTCTCTCCAGTCACAGTTTCATGTCGTCTTATTAACTGTGCTTACTTAAAGAACTCACTTTGAAACAAGGCTTTGCCTGACTTCATATTAAGAGTTATTTAATGTAAGTGAAACCACATAAACTGGAGCATTTAAGCTACATGATATAAAATAGGCAGAAGATAAGAATTATCTGTTGTTCCAGCCTGCTAAGAACATGATGACTAAGACAGTTTTGGGAAGAGAGGGAGTTTGAGGAAGGCAAACCTGCCAGAGCTCTAACCTGCTGGAGAACCTCTAGCTAGCCTGACTCATGTTCTTAGAAATAAATTTGCAGAGGAGTAAATGTTAAAATATCATCACCAGTAAAACTTTTAGTACTGCCCCCCTAGCAAGCCATACAGGTTTTGAGACTCTGCAGTTGGTAAGATGTTTTTGTAGAAGAAACTCGTAGCAGGAAGTGCTTCCAGAGGATTTATTTTGCAAAACTCTAATTTTTAAGAGATATGGTCTTACACATAACAAGTTCATTTAGACTGAGTAAAGAGAGTGACCCTGATTGTCTTCAAACAAGGAAGTTTCTACCAATATCCCTCACCAATCACATTCGATACTCTCTGTTCTTGCCTATATTCCGAGATTTTTATTCAGGCATCATGTCTTAGAAAAAGCTTGCAAAGAGCAGCAGAAGTACTGTGAGAGCACAGATAACAGGAAACAACTCTGCAGGTTACAGATTGTTCTCCCCATTAATAAGAAAGAGCTTTTACCTTGAAAATTTTTTGCTTTCTAAATCAATATTCTATTCATACATCAGATTTATCTAACATTTTCCACAACTGGAGAAGGCTACACTATCTGTTTAAAATGAAACTAGAGTCTACAGATCCCTAACCATTCAAAATGAAGAAAAGGCTGATTGAAACAACATGTAAAACAACAATCTTGGGTCTCTAAAAAATGTGATTTGCATACTACATTAAGTAACACAGAAAGCTTTCAAAATTTTTAGTATTTTCCTAGCACTTTAAATTTTCATAAGCCAGTTTACACTTACTTTGTGAGTTACAATTTTGAGCGAATGAAAAATAATGCAACTTTAAAAAATAATTAGAGAAAACATGGATCCCAGTGAATGGATGCAGAATAAACATGGTCTTTTATGTGAGTCATGCTACACATCACAAAGGAAATAGCTTGAACAGCTGAAAGATGACTTTTGTACGTGTTGGAACAGTATTGTCTGTGTTTTTTCAACTTAAAAAATGAGAAAGAAAACTTTTGTGGATTATATGCAAAAAATTTCATTGAGGCAAAGATTTTTTTTTTTTAAATAAGAAAGTTGAACTACTGTGTAGGAAATAATTCTGTTCACCACTTACACCTTGCAGATTCTGTTTTCAAAACTTTATGCTTGGCAATATGAACAGCATATAAAATATAGAAAAGACACCTTGTATGACTGGCCCAAAGCCAATGTGAAGATTACTAAAGCATTATACTTATTAGCCTATAAAGTCTATATTACATTAGATAATAAGAATCACACTAATTAATGCAGAATATGTGCTCCAGCAATTCCACATGTTAAGACAAGATTGCCCCCTGCAGTCCCTGAACTGTTCTGAAAATTTCAAGTACCAAACTAATTCTTCATAGAAAGTTATCTTAAACAAGAGCTAAGTAAATGCTTTTTAAAGTACTTTCAGAAGAACTTGCCGGAATTAAGGTTAACTGATTTTAAAATTTGTTCACTATGAAATGTAATTAAATATTTAAGGTGAATGTATTCAAGACGCTACCAGGACTATTGTGAAGACAGCATTCACAACAAATATTGAGCTGGCCCGTACATTACCTTCGATGGCAGGGCTATACTGAGACATCACATTACTAGCCAAAGTTGGCAAGGAGACAGCCACGAAGACCATGAGAAGGCAAGCAATTTTATACTCTTCTTCTGGACTAATATTTTCTAAAAACAAAAATAATAAAGTTCTTTAATTAAAGAAGTAATCTTAAAATATTTAGTTTCAGCTGCAGGTAGATTAGAATCTAAAATGTTTGACCAAATTGAAGTTTAAACCAAAAACCAACGAAGTAAATGTTTGTATTGTGAAAGGAGGAATATTAATGTCGGTCTTGCCAAAAGACACAGGGTGGAGCTGCAAAATGTCCATTCTGTTATCCACGAGAACAAAAGGAAGCTGCTGCCATGCTATCACTTCTAACAATTTAGTTACTAAGTCTTTAATATGATGAGCAGAATAATAATCTTTTCATGCTGGTGTAAATCCAGTTATTGCTCTGAGAAAAGCTTCCCTTGCACTCTCCCTTTGGCAAATGAGCAGAAGGTGATGGTGCACTTGTGTCAAGTCACACTAAAACCTTGTGCTTACAAAAATAGCAGCACCATCACACATTAGCTTAAGATTAGTTTAAAAGTCAACAATTGGTGACATACGGAATTTATCTCTATGCAAACTGAATTGCTAAAAGCCAAATAGTTCAAACTGCAAAGGTAAAAATCAAAATACAAGATCATAAGCAATTGTGAGAATATACAGAAATTCCCTGTCTTGTTCACCCACCCAGCTTAAACATTTCATAGCTGTACCACAATGAAAATAATCTATTTAAAATGTCATTTCAGATACCAGATACCTTACAAAGATATACTTTGTTGTATTATAATGTCAATAGAACAAATAAACCGTAGGTTGCTTTTTTTTAAGGTGCACAAAGAAATTGTGCTTGAGACTTGAGTTCAAATAATGAAAAGTCCCTCAGAATTATCTGTATTTTCCCCTCCCAAAATAACTACTATTAAAGCAAGAAAAAATAACTTAGCTAGCTTTAAAAATATTTATGGTCTGATTCTAACACTAACTATCCACAATACACAGGGGGGAGGGAAAAAGCAATGAAATGCTCAGTAAGGAACGTAAGGATAAAAGCTGAAGACCATCAAAAAACACTTAGGAGTCTTCATTTATGTCTTTGAACCTGCCAGAGTAAACAATACTGAAAAGCTTAGACAGCAGTGCCTTAAAGCAAGTAAGAGGAAGCACTATACATGTTAGAGAATTACCATGTTTATTTTACTATGTTTTCCCTTGTAAACTTCATGTCAAGACTTGTATGACACACTGGTAACAAAATATTGTGAAATTCATGAAGTGCATTCAGCTCCTAATGCTTACTTAGGTGACAGATTTCTTACACATCTGTGCAACAGAACTGATCAAGTTCTTCACAGGACAGTCCTATTGTCATTGTTCTTAAATTATAGCAATGTTCACAATTAAATTCCTTCAACATCTACCTGATATCCTTTCCTAGGTCAGCATTCACATGTATCTGAAAAATTCTTAAGCTGACACATCAGTAGACAGCAGGCACAAATAATTTATCCTCTTATGCCATTTATGAGGTTTATTGCAGGAATACAAAGGACTGATGATAGTATAAGTTTCCTCCTAGCACTTTGAACACTTCTACACCCGGGTGCTTTTTTTTTGGCTCTTACACTGCTTTTTTTTAACACTTATACTTTTTAAATTGGAACTTCTTACCTGATTTTTGGGAAGACAGTGCTACGACCAAGGCAGGATCAATCTCACAAGGCAATCCAGCAGCTGATGACAGTTCATATACATTCATTGCCACCTGAGGACCAGAAGAAAGACAAGACTGAATGGCTTCAAGATGATGAAGCACTGTTTTGCTGTCATGTTTAAAATGTTCGTATTAGAGTTTGAAGACTAAGGAATTTCAGAGACTGTAGATTTTGTTTGTTTCTAACCTACACTGAGCAGTTGGGTCTGTACTTTGTGCCCCAGATTGTAATTTCTTTGTGTCAAGCCAAACAAACTCATATATTTTCCCACATTACCTCCAAGGCAAATACCCTGACTTCCAATTAGGTGTTTCTACATCTTTCTTTAATGTTCAAAAGAAACTAACGTATTTCTTCTACCAGATCCAAAGTATCAGCTAACATCTACAAATACAGTTTTTAAACAAAAGTCAAAAGTCACAATCTGGTGAAACAGTAATGCAGAAATCTTATAAAATGCAAATTTTATAAAGATTCAGTGTTCAGCGACTCCAAGCACCAAGAATTAGAGTTCCAGTAGCCACAGCACTTGGAAGAACTAAGAACATCTTGAAATGTATTCCATTTCCCAGCCCATCCCAGGACGTATCTTTTGTTATCATTAACAAGCATTCAACACAGTTGTCTTCTCTTTCCATTTACTATTTCAACAAAGCTTTTGAAACCATAGTTCAGATGACTCTCTGCAAAAGCAGGTCTACACCAAATACAAAGGAATACAGGAAACACTCGCAATGTCTTACTGCCATTACTATTTGAGAAGTTTTAAACTTGCCCACAAATTCTCACATAGAGTTGAACAGCTGTATGTAGCGAATATTGTGCAGACTATCCTTGTGTGCTCCAGCCTGGCTACCTGAGGGCAAGCTTTAAGATGAAAAGCATACAGTGCTGTTTGCAGAGTCCTGCATGAAAAGAATTACAGAGCATATGCACACGGTGTGGTTCACAGCAAACAGGCTCAAAAGAATCCTAGAATCCCAGAATGGTTTGTGTTAGAAGGGACCTGAAAGCCCATCCTGTTCCACTCCCTGCCACAGGCAGGGTCACCTTCCACTACACCAGGTTGCTCCAAACCCTGTCCAACCTGGCCTCGGACACTTCTAGGGATGGGGCAGCCACAGCTCCTCTGGGCAACCTGAGCCAGGGCCTCACCACCCTCACAGTCAAGAATTTTTTCCTAATATCTAATCTTTAGAACTTAAACTGTCAGTTTAAAGCTATTCCTCCTTGTCCTGTGCACAGTGGAACAAATACAAAGTCTATTTCAAAAAGCCTGTAGAGACAGCCCAACAATTTAATATTAAAAATATCCAAGTAAAAGGAGAGGAAATCCCCATTTTGACAGTCATCCCAAATCATAAGTTTTGGGAATAGTAAAATAAAAATAACATTTCATAACAAGGATTCATTTCATCAACAGCTTTACAACTATTTATGCTTTGCTTGGTAAATTCAGTACATAAGAATTTACTATGTTATTATGTCCTAAAGTATGCCTAATTGGGCAATTGTTACAAACCACTGTACAAAGCCTTGTAAAGATCTGTCTGTTGGCATGCCTTTAAGAATAAAAAAGAGTTTGCCTTTTTGTCCCCAAAGAAGATTTTGTTGTCTGCAGNCTGTCAGTTTAAAGCTATTCCTCCTTGTCCTGTGCACAGTGGAACAAATACAAAGTCTATTTCAAAAAGCCTGTAGAGACAGCCCAACAATTTAATATTAAAAATATCCAAGTAAAAGGAGAGGAAATCCCCATTTTGACAGTCATCCCAAATCATAAGTTTTGGGAATAGTAAAATAAAAATAACATTTCATAACAAGGATTCATTTCATCAACAGCTTTACAACTATTTATGCTTTGCTTGGTAAATTCAGTACATAAGAATTTACTATGTTATTATGTCCTAAAGTATGCCTAATTGGGCAATTGTTACAAACCACTGTACAAAGCCTTGTAAAGATCTGTCTGTTGGCATGCCTTTAAGAATAAAAAAGAGTTTGCCTTTTTGTCCCCAAAGAAGATTTTGTTGTCTGCAGTGGCACTGCTGTGTGTGACAAGGCTAGGAGCAAGCTCAGACAATGAGCTGCTGGTTGTCCACAGGGCTTAATTGTTAGCAGGCTCACAGCAGAGTCCTGGCCCTTCCAACAAGCTGTTTTCAAGACAAAGCTCTGGCAGACTTGCAGGGGAGTATATGTCAGAGTCTCCCGTATTCCCAAAAGGCACTATGGACAAGATTACACAGGTCTGGCTCCTTCTCCATGTACAGTCCTCCAACATTATCCAGCCAAGCTATGAACTCTCCGTGCCTATGTGGCATCACACCACACCATAAGACACGACATCTGCAGTGGGTATCACGTGTAGACCAGCATGGAAGAGAGCACCCACAGCAGTTAGAATTTATTGCAGACACTTTTAACTAAACAAGACACACACCAACACACAAAAGAGGTATATTTAAGAATCACAGGAGAACTACAGCACAGACAGAGAAGACCAATAGCCAAATATTATGTGAAGCAGAGGCAACTAGGTAGCGCTATGTGGCAAGAGCCAGACAGCAGTCCTCAACAGGGTTTTACTTAGCAGTAGATAGCTTTTTTGTTCCATCCAAATTGTTTCAAATGATCTGTTATCATCAGCTTAAAAATATCAATAGTAAAATACTGTCTTCAATGATTACTGTTGCACCCTCTATCTTACTCTACTTTTCAGCACTTCTTTGATTCCCAAATGTGCAAGATGCTTTCTGAAAAGATCGAAGAAAGCAGTGAACTTCTCATCTCTTCTGGATGCTGATTTCCCAAGGTCAGTAATGTGTTGAACATGATGTCTTGGTGATCAATGATGTTCTCCACAACTACAGGCAGGAATTTTAGAGAGGCTTTTCTTGAGAAGTGCAAAGTCACCTTGCATCATTTTGATGTCATTTTTATCATGAGCTTGTACACTTGAAGTTAGTTTTCCACAGCACTTCCACAGAATTCCTCTATCGTGGTATGAATTTCCATGTTTTCTGCGACATCAAACATTTGTGGCTGGTACATCAGCATTGCAAGTTTCAAAGAACATGTGATTATATTTTGGAATGAAATAGCATACATGTAAAATTTCAGTAATTTTATCTGAAAATGAGCCAGAATATAACTGTTACACTGTGTCTTCTGAAATCATGAAGCTCATGGTGATGTACTCTGAACTTTTAAAAGGATGGAGGATGTTTCTTATTTAATGAATTTTCATACACAGAGAACTTAGTTTCTTTTCTCAAGAGTTAACAGCAAAATGTAAACTTCAAGTTCAGGGTTAACAACACATTCTGGCTCTTGAAAACCATACTTTGTTCAAGAACAGATTTCTAAAATCTGTTTCTAGAAAAGTTAGAGAGATGTGCATTGTATATCCCACTGCACATTTTCTGCAAATCAAACTGCTGCAATACCATTAAACAGCTGAAATCCTTCACAGACTCCAAGCTGCAATAAGAGATTAAAAACCATGCTAGACTTCAGCTACTGTGCATACATGTCCAGAAGCCATGTGATGTGCCAACAAGGGTTTTTGGATGGAAACATACTATCATTCAGAAGCAAGGTACTTTATTTAAGTTGCTAACACTTTTTTCCAAGCATTTCATACAGTGGATTCATAAGAATTTTCAATTTAAGGACAAAATCAGATTTGTAGCTATTACATGCCCAGAGCTCCAACTACATACAGAGTCCTTGAAATATTTAGTTTTACCAGTTGTATCGCTCACACTATGAAGCAGCTCTGCATTCTTCCCCTTGCCATGTTTCAGCATTTGATAAATCTTGTTCTAATTCTATGAAGTTCTCAAATACGACCACAGGTGGATAGAGACTTGTGCTTATCCTATCAGTTAGTTGCCATTTTTTCCCCAGAACATTAGAACACTGCAAAGGCTGCAGATTCACAATTACTAAGCTCTTTTGGTAGGAAAAAAAAGAAAGAAAAAAGAAGGCTGTTCTGTGTGTCTGGATGTTTGACGCTAAACATGAAAGTCTTGCCCCTTACATATTTTCAGTAAGTTCCAAAATGAATCTGTCACCCTTTCAGCCAAATGTTACCTTCATGTCAGTTTCTCTTGGAATGTGATCTTTGAAGTCCTCAATGGAACTTACAAGAAAAGGAATGTGGTAGGATAAGACCTAAGAGACACAAACACATACAAAATAAGAAAAAATACTTCCCATGTTAGTGATCAGTTAGACACTACCATTATTTTACTGAGCTTATTTTCTTTTTCAATGAGTTTTTGTTTTATGCATTTGTATTTCTTTGTAGATTTAAGACATTAAAGCCTAATAAATGCAAAATCAAGCTGTTTGCAAAAAAGAAGTGAAATAAAAGCTTTTAAAATGACTAAACACAGAAAATATGGTTTAAACTAAATTTGGTGTTTTATTGTAACATTTCTCTGAACAGTACTTAAAAAGTAGATTCCCCCACCCCAAGCTGCAATTCAAAGTTCAGTTACAACTTAGTATTTGTTAATTTGACCATTTTACCCACATGTCAACCTTCTAAGAGATAGCATTCCTGAACAGTGAAGCTTCAAATATCCCATCATTCCATTAAGTTAAATACAATGAAAACAATTCAGAACATATTCAGTTCTTTCTTACATCTCTGAGTGCTTCCTGTGCCAATGACCGAAAAGACAAGATAACACCAATAATTGTCATCCTCTTCAAAACACTGTCAACAGCTGAAAAGAGAACAATAAACAACGAGTTGATGTTTACAAGCTCAATTCTTCAAATAAGAGAAAGAAAGTATTTAACAAAATATGGAAAACAGTAAGATACCGAAACAATGGCATTCCTTAAAAGAGCCAAAATAAACAGTGCTAAAGCAGGTTTTTATAGCTGAATCTACAATGTGATTTTCAGTAGTAGACTATCATGTTTACCACTTCTTGAAATGAAACCTGTTATACACAGCTTTCAGTACTGGATGCTAACACTAGTTCTGCACTTTCTTGAGGCCAAAAATGTCTCTTTACAACAATTATTTTTTGTTTCATATTCTACAACTACGCACATGGTTTCCAGATTACTGCTGTTACAGATACGCGTTATCATCCCTGAAATGATGCTCAAAGTTCATCACTACTGTAGTGCCTGTGCACTAATTAACACTGAAATCTCACTTCGTGTTTGAGAAGACTGGAAAAGTTTGAAATGATCCATCAGTTTATATGAGCTCATGTACATTTTGCTGCTTCCGGATACTTAATACAGAGAAATTAATTCTTTTCATTTTCTTTACAAAGACAAATATAAAAAAATCACTCTGTGTCTTTAGTAGGATCTTGTTAGTTACCCACATGATAATCTTTTAAAGAGTGCTGCCATCTGGTCTGGCTTGTCAAAGCTGGTCCTCATTTGTGTTAGAACTTCAACGTTCTCCACCACAAGTTTCTATAAAGAAGCAAGGATTCAGGTCATCTATAGATTTCAGCATGTTAACTGGATAAATGCCTGATTTAGGGTATTTCAACCTGGCAGAGAAGCAACCAACCCCACGGAATACAGATGTACCTGCTGTGTACTTAATGGGACTACAATATCAATATTATCATCAGGCACTACTCTACGCAAAAGCAAGCTCTGAATCAAAAAGCAGAGGATTAGATACCCCTTGGAACATGATTTTTATATTGAGCATTGTGTACCACATCTTAAAGCAAAGAAATGTAACTCAGTAAAACTAGACAATAGCTCCTTGCAGCACTCAGCTTTTTAGAGGAAAAGTATACATATTTCAATAAAAATGTAAATTCACAAAGTAATCCATTATTTTGGATTGCTGCTTTCACTAATTATGCTGAAATTTCATGTTGGTAAAATTGAAAAATGGTATCAAGAGTGGAAGAGTCGGATTGTTAAACCGTGGTGCAGTTTACTTGAAATTTTCTTCGATTATAATAAAAAATAAAAGCAAAGACATACCTCCAAGTCCCAACACCTTAGCCTGAAACAGTTAAACTCAAGTGCAGTAGTTTTCATGTCAGTTTGACCAAAAGAAAAAAACTGTCTGTTTCTAATTTTTAACAGCTCTCATACATGCAACTTGTGACATCACAATAAATGAAATCATTCTCCAAATATGTATCAGATTAAAATTTAAATTACAGATTGCATAATCACCTCTCTAAAATGTCAGATCCAAATTCCTTGCTAGATGAGGAACTCAGGATGTGCCAAGCAATATTTTTAAATTCTCTTCAAGCAAGAAATAGGTAGTTTATTCTTATCAAAAATATTTTTGCAGTCTTAATGCAAAGTACCCTATTTCAGAAATGGAAAAGTGATTATCTCTCTTTAGGTAAAGGACAATCAACAGCTAAGAAAATGTAGATCTCTTGTGTTCTTCTGAACATTGAAGAAAGTGTTTCCTTCTGTTTGAAGAAGACTTCAATTAACGCTTTACATACTAAATTATATCAAAGTGAAAAAGACCTGAAGGATGAAGGGAGAAACCAAGATATTCTGGATTAGGAGTGGTCTTCCAAAGGGATTATGAATAGCTTTATTTTTCAAGTGGATGCAATCCAATACAATTTAACTACCAGAGGAGGCAGCAGGAAAAATTAATATTCAAACATGTAGGTCACTACAAGCTTGGAACTTGATTATATATATCACAGAAAAATCTAAGAGACATACCTACTGCTAAGGATCCAGGAAGATCTAGCCTTTCATAGTTTTGCTAATTGCTTTAATAGTTTTATTTTACTTTGCTTCAACTCACACTGAGAACAGGGCAAACATAGCACCTGGCAAGGAGGCAAATTAAATTTTAGAGTAAATACTCCTGTGACCACAGGAGGAGAAAAAAACCAACACAAATTATAACGCTGCTATGAAATAAAGGGTGGTCTGTATTTACTCCCACTTCCTAGTAAGAAGCCTGTGCAATGCAGGTCTGTCCAACAACACAGACTTCTCAGATCCAACTGCACTGTGTCATGATTGTGCTATTCTCATAAACTAAAGTCTATCCATAATCCACCCAGTCTCCCTATTTTCAGTGAGAAGCAAGGAAAGAAATAAGCTACACAAAATGCAGCAAACTAACCAAGAATCTTTAAGATCCCTTCCCTTCCAATCCAAACCATTCAAGGACTGTGAGTAGTGTGCACATGCGCACACACTTCTATGCTAAAGCCAGTCAGATTAGTTTGCACTGAAATCAACATGGGCAATTTTAAACCAACCAATGTCTCAGAACCTGGCATTTTAATTCAAATCCCTCAAAGCTCTCCAGAATGCAAGAGCCCACGCACATTGTTACTTAGCCAAGCTTTCAGCTTCACAAAGAATAACCAGCATATTAATATTTAAAAGGAATAGGCTGGAATACAGTTCAAATAGTCACTTAAATGAGCAATCTTCCCCTTCGTGTCCCAGTCTTAAACTTCAGATATAAAACTGACACTTGGTCCCACTGCAGGAAGCAAAGCAAGCATGTTAAACCCCACTCATAATAAATTCCCCCTTCTATCCTCTTGTTGCTGTCTTTCCCTAAACTCAGATGCTTCTCAGTGCTCTCTTGCTAAGCCAACTATCTTAGCCAAAGAGATGAACATTTTATTATGTTGTTTTTTCCTCCACATATGTGGTCATGCAGATGTGGATCTACATTATGCTCTGCTTACCCTTAGTAGTATCAGAAAACAACGAATTTCAGACACAATTTTAAGTTGCTTTTAAAAAAATACACAGAGCTACAGTATAAATTGTGTTGATTTTGAGGAAGTATGATGACTTAGAGAGGAGTTACAGAATTTAACCTTAAAACCACAGCAATCTCACCTGGAAATTCTCATGCTCTAGCTCAAAAATCGGAATGGGCATAAGAATCAACTACCCTGGCAGGGTGAGCACTCAGGTCAGGGTTGCTGCATATCCTTAGACCAGCTTGGAAAGCATAAGCAGCCCCTCTGAATAAAAGGCTTCAAACCCTTTATCATACATCCCAGCCTCTCAGCAGCACTGCAATTCAGGTGTTTACAAAGAAAACAAGATCCTTGAAAGTGTAACATGGGATATATTAAAAACACACACTTTTAAAGGCCTAATAATAACAAATTGTTATTGAAGAAGAAAAAGGAAGTTCCTTAGATCTTTTAGGCATTCATGTGCTTTTTTAAAAATACAGTACGCATGAGTAGTTACAAAAAATTCCTTATTTTAATCAGTGCTTAAATAAACTGAAAATTATGAGAAGCAATAACAACTTGGAATTAAATTTGGAAATGACACTAAAAGAACAAGTCAAAGCACATCTATGCCAATTAGTGACATTTCAATAGTATGACTATCCTGGGAAAGTAGTATATGTTATTACATTTATTAAAACCTCTTTCCTGAACAAGTTCATTACACAGGCTCCAAGTGGTTCCCCTGTCATAGTTGGCTGCTTTGAATATACATGAAATTAACTTCCTTGACATGTCTCTATTTCCAATTTTTTTCATTGCACCAACTTTATTATTTGTTT
Source organism: Atrichornis clamosus (assembly GCA_013400975.1). Classification (NCBI taxonomy): domain Eukaryota; kingdom Metazoa; phylum Chordata; class Aves; order Passeriformes; family Menuridae; genus Atrichornis; species Atrichornis clamosus. Next base: position 29,862 of record WBMZ01005006.1, read on the forward strand.
GTGTTGCTGTAGATGTGAGGTTTACTCATCAGAACACAGACATTTATAATAAATGGTTACTGTTGAGCCAGAGGGAAAGTAAAGATAAGTAAAAATAAGGGAAAGATAAGTAAGAATGAGGAAAACTAACTAAGAAAAAAGTCTTCCATCCATGTAAATGAAACAATAGATGCAAACACACATGGTTAAGAAAGGAAGTTCTTACAGATTATTAATACAGATTTGAGATTTTCCTGCAACGTTTGGAGAGTCAACAGTCTTGTGTAAGACTTCATGAGCACCTGGAGATCTTGAAAAACATTTCTCTTCCCACTGATGATAAAAAGAGACTCGACTTCTTATTTAGAGTCTCTAACACAGAAATGAACAGTCTGCATAAAGTTCTGCACATTCGGCTGTTGAAGAATGTGGGATACAAAATACTACCTGTGCAAATTTACTACAAAAAAAGAGCAAAATGCACAGCTTTATCAGTTTGTTTAACACAGTAATTTTTAAAAGATGGCATGCAGAAACATAGCTACTAAATATCCTAAAGGAAGCTTAACCAGGAAACTACTGCCTTCCCACCCACTAGTTTCCCAAGGCTACCTTAAGCTCAGCAACCTGTGAAGAGATGTGCCACATCAGACTTTCACTTAAGAACTTCATGCCATAGGGTCCCAGAAGTTCAGAAAGGGCTCTCATTTCTGAGAAATAAAAGAAACTGTTATACTTCAATCATTCCTTCTTCAGTTATTTGCAGTCCATCAGGTATTTGACAATGGCATTTTAAGTGCAAAAGTGTTTTATCTCGAAATATAATTTTAGATACAAGAATTTACATGGTAATAGAACTGAAGCAGTAGTCACCAACACATCAAATACCCATCTCTTTAGCATAAATACAACGCTACATTGACCAAAACTAGGAAAAGTGAGACAAGAGGCAGCAGAAATAAAAAGTACTTAAAATACTACTGAAGGCTAACAGATGTTAACTGTAAGAGTTAGCTGTTATTCCAGTTACTCAAGAAATACAATAATTATCCTTCACAAAAATTCAGTAGAAATATCAAAGTATACCTGATATATCAGAGTATTCCTCAGCATTAAATGTCAATTCATTTTCTGTAGGCAAATTCACAAATGCCTTCATGGCAGGGAAATAGGCTATGTGACCATTGCTGACCTGACGTAGCAAAGTTTCCAAATACCTTATCAGAAAGGGAAAAAGTTTTAGATTAAAAGATACATGCTCATGGATCCTCTATACATGTTGTATGACAAGGGACAGCAAAGCCCATAGACTGAAGTTTTATTTTCATACTTCAACTGATAACTGTATTTTACTCAATACCTTGTCCCTATAAAAAATGAATTCCACAACAGGCAAACTTTAAGCTGCTTTTAAGAAGTATTGAGAGAGGTAAACTTGTGATGTCAGAAACTTAACAAAATTTAAAATAACTCCACTTCTCCAACTCCAGAGTTTTCATTAAACAACAATAACAACAAATCTCTAAAAAACTTGTAACAAGCATTCATATAATTACTTACCAATTTGTGTACAGACTGGTAATGGTTGGCTCACCATGACTATCTAAATGCTGGGTTTGCTGAAGCAGAACATTGTTAAACACTCGTGTAATGTCGATCTGTACATAATTTTCTATTGACTGAAGGACTGTCATATAGGCTCTTACGCTGGTCAACAGCTCTGAAGGCTTTGCAATCTCTTGTGTTGTTTGATTATACATAGTCATTCCAACAATTGACCTTTTAGAAACAAAAGGATTGGAAACAAATAAATTCATTTCTTAGTAAAATTCAACAAAGATGCAGCTATGAAGATGATTTTATATCCACAGCCTTTCATAGAATCACAGAATAGCCTGTGTTGGAAGGGACCTTAAAGACCATCTAGTTCCACACCCCCTGCCACAGGCAGGGACATCTTCCACTAGACCAGGTTGCTCAAGAGCTCCATCCAACCTGGCCTGGAACACTTTTGAGCATAGAAAATATTCATTTTACTTGAATACTTCTCAAACCTATAAGTATAAAACTCTAATCAATGCACATACCACACCAGCACTTTTAAAAATAGTTCTGGATGCCAAAGACAACTGTATCTGTGGTTTCAGCTAAAAAAATCATGAGACTAAGAATACTCACCAAGCACTTGTTAAACAATGCTTTTTTTCCCTATATATATATGTATATAGAAGCAATCCATACTGTGCAAAGCTTATATAACAACTACTTTGGCAAATAAAGTCTTTAAAAATGCAGAACTTCTGGGAAATGCAAGTGCAACTATGTATTGAAGTGTTCAAAGCATATTAACACAAAAAATTATTTGACAAAAGCTGCTGTTATAGTTTGAAATATCTTTAAAAAGCCACATAACTATAGTGAAGTATGAATTGAAAAAATATATCCAATATATACATTAAGTAATTAAACAGGAATCCTATTAATAAAAAACAAATCTTCCTTTAGCTGACACAGTGATTTCTATCTTTAATCAAAGAGTCAAGAAATTGCAGGACATACTTTAATTTGTTCAAATTCCCACTATAAATAAAATCAGGCTTATAATAGATGTACATAGGCCAGCTTTCAACCTAGAGCAGAACTGCACAAAGGACTGCATATCCTCTTTAAACATACATGGACATGGACCTTAGTATGTCACTGAAACCAGGTCCTCAAGCAAACTGTATCAAGGAGTCCTTAAAAGCAAAGTCTTCTTAGTAAACTACTAAAACCACTTGTTGCAGTGTTTATTTTAAACTTATAATGGTCTCAAAGCTAAGCTTTTAAGTGTATGCACTTTTCAAAGGCACAACAGCAATAAATAAAAAGAAATTGGTAGATCACTACCTTCATCACAGGTGAATGGGGTGAGCTATTCTGGAGGAGAACATCACATTATTTAAAGTAACGTTTTTGTTGTTGCTTGGAGACACGTAAATAAATATTTTCAACAGTTTGCTTCTGAGGCAGTCTTTTATTTTAAAATCAATTCAAAATTGATATAATAACAAGATTAAGTGGCATAATAATAAGCTCCAGTCCAATCACGTGACACAGAGCAGGCTAAAACAGTAAACAATTCCTAACAGTGGAACACTAACACTATATTCAAAGGGAAACTGCAAGCCTCTGAAAGAAATACCACTTGAAAATCTGAAAAATAATTATGAATCAAATATCTATTCTGCTTAGCTAACAAGTTTTATTGCTTTTATGAGGCTAAAAAAAGGAAAGTAGTCAATGTCATGTGCCTGTTGCTGCAGCCCCAATGCACAAGCCAACTCCCTCAAAATTAAAATAATAAGAACAAGTGATCAACACTGGTCTAAGTTCATAAACCTGAAGAGCTGACTTCTTAAAATGTCATGAAGTTATCTTCACTTTTATGCCATCTTATCTTACTTGAAAGACAGAATGCTTCAGTGACCTAATATTATCTCTTGATGATTAAACTGATTAAGTCTTATACCCTGGCTTGAAATATATAACTAGTAATCTTTGGCAAAAAGTACTAGGATAGCTGCCTGGTTTAATATGAAGTCCTCTCCATGAAGTTGCCATTTGCCTATTTCTGTAAAAAGTGATGGGAAGGTCAAGGTAAGAACAGACAGGAATATCAAATGGCAACAATCTTTATTTAAAAAAAAAAAAAAAAAAAGTAACTGAGAGCTGTGTTCTCAGTTGGCTTTGTCAGGTCTTGACTTCTGATTTCTAAACTTCCTTTCAGCAACACAGTGCACTCAAACACTTGAAACAATCCAGTACTGTGCAAAAGAATGATGGGAATACATGTCTTTATAAAAACCTAAAAACAGGTATCACCAACTCCTACTAATACACAGGATTGGGAATGCAGGATCTGCCCATTAAATAGATGATATGGATTTCAAAATATTTTGTTTTAAAACAGGAACCAACAATTGTGTAAATTAATGCACATGTAAATTAATTATCATTTAGTTGGAATTTTACTCATGATTTTCACAATCCAACTTTAAAACCTAGTTGAATGTATTAAGTACACAATATTTCCAACATAAACTAGCAAAGGCTTATCTTGTGTATCAATGCTTCTAACTCTATAATATTTCTTACTTGGTAAAGCGGATTTCCAGGTGAGACGTTAAATATTCTCTTGGGGTAAACGTGTGTTCCCAAACCACCATGTTCGGTACATAATTGATTGAGAAGCAGAGCTCAGAAAGTGCAGTGTGCAGTTTGTCCAGGCTTTAAGAACAGACAAGAAATTAAGAAAAATATTTAATGTGACGTAAGTATATATTATCATGGAAGGCACACGCTGCACGGATAATGCCTCAAGAGCAGGTACAGGTCTAACTCTTCATTATCATGTTCTGCTTTGAGACACGTCTCTAGTATGTTTAAAACCAGTATTTTGGCCAAGAACACATCCTACAATTGCATACTGATCTGCATTGCATACAGTGATGTGAGATCTATTTTATTACTATACATACACATATATGTCTTTTTTTTCCCCCTCAAAAAGAATAGACTGTTAAAGTGTTTTTTCCCTAACTGAACTAAGCAATACAAATAATGTTCCCTAGTAGCCAGTAATAAAAACCTAAAAATATTGGGGGAGGGAATTTTAAGCTAAGTTCTTTTCCCTCAACTTCTCTAATCTTTACGGCTCTCTGATGTTTGGTTGTTGCTACTCTAGCAAAACCACTTCCCCTTCAGCAGTGTGTGAATTTAGGCACTCCCAGTCACAACACTAAACATTTATTGTTTCCTTTTTTTAATCCTCCTTCCTCTTCATAATTTTATCACTCAACCATCCTGGCCTCTGATCTCTCCTAACACCCATCTTATAACCATTCCTATCCTAACATCTTTTACATCCCAAATTGTATTTATTGACCTTTCCTCTTATCTCTTTCAGGTGGGTGTTTTGGTTTTGCTATTGATTTGCTGGTCTCAATTTTACTACAGTCACTAACATGGAAACTTTCCCCAGCTGGTTCAGGCACTGGAGCCACAACCCCCTGTCAGCAGTCAGCCTTACAGCATCAAGAAGTTCCTGCCCAGCCTGCACTCAGGAGTGCTAAAGCAAGGCAGAACCAAAGATGCCACCTACTCCTTGGACTCACACACCCACAATTAAGATGACTATTCAAGGAAGCTTTGCTACAGCACAGGGATTCCTTCTGCTCAGGAAAGGTAAGGGCCAAGAGGATAAATTCAAGTGACAAACATTCCTATTGCCTATGTAACGAAATTCAGTCTCTGTACAGGCCACAGAAGCATCATATGCTCATAAATCACAAAGCTGTCAAATTTACAGCCAATTAAACTTACACAAACAAATGTAGCAAGAAGCATTCAATACGTAAAACATATTTTGATTTGGGATTCAAGGTGAAAGGAATAGAACAGGCAGCTTACTTTGTCACAACCAGTCTGTTTTTCCTCATGCTTTCTACTCCTGGTTTCTCCCTTTCAGGTTCTCCTTTCTTTCCAGTCTGTTTTTTTGACTTCTTGTTCACTGCTTGACTGATGGTTTTGGCACAATGTTTTGGCAGCAACTAATAATCAAAAATAAATAGCCCCTCCAAATTAAAATCCAAATTTTTTAGCAGATTTCATCACACAAGTAACACATTCTTCCTTTGACACAATTCTAGTATTAAAAATTCTTGCTCAAATCACCTTCAATTTTAACAGCAGAAATCTTACTCAAAATAGAGAGAAAAGAATGGACAGGAAATAGAACCATAAAAATACGGAAAGTTGAATGGAGAAAAATCTCAAAGGAGAATTAAAATAGACACAACCATAGTCACCTGATCACTTAGTGTACATTGTTCTGTGCAAATGTCTGTGATAAGATTTCGAGCTTGTTTAGCCATTTCATCCAAGAACATGTTACACAAGGAAAGACTACGATCTCCAATATGATGTCGCTGTTAAAAAGGGAAAAAAGGGAATCACGATTTTCAGTTTCCCATTAGTCCTACAGTATTCACACAAGACACACTGTACTGCAGAGAACAGTTCACTAATCATATACCTAGGGTATGAGAAATAGTAAATTACTTAGTCCTCAATCATCTTGACTTGAGGCTATTTTTTCTCTTTGGAAGCAAGTTGAACCATGAAATCTTCAGAGTCACCATTAAAAATATTTTCTGGAGAAAGTGGCAAAAAAACATTTTTAACAAGTAGGCTTTCATGTTTAATTTTGGAGCAAATCTACTTTAATGTATCCAATATTCAAGGTCTCTGTGAATGTCCTCTTCATTAATTTGTGCCAGTACTAAGTTTAGGGGAAAAAGAGCCTGCAACTCAAGCTAGAGAGAAAGCAGTGTCCTTCTGACCACTGAAAAAGTCAATAATAAAGCCATGCTGCATTTATTTCAGGATTCTGTTCCTTTGTCACTGGATCTGCACAAGCACAGTCTCTGTCTTGCTGAAATTCTCCTTTCAACACTGAAGCTTACTTTCTATCAGCCACACTACCATACATTGTACACAGCACAGGGAAGATTATTTTTCCAAGACAATAATAGTTACCAAGTAATACAATTCAGATATTGAATTTCAAGTTCTGCTGGCTGTGAGAAAATGTGCTTGCTGCAGCTGAATGCACAGTAACTAGTGTCCACCGAACTTTAGCTACTGATTCCTTGCTGTTACTATAATTGTTCTCAAAGATGTCTCTTGTTCTGAAGGGAAACTTTCCTGGAAACCTTTTAGTGCTTGCCTAATATAAACAGCATTTGCAGCTGTTTAAAGCAAAGCATACAAGGAAAATAACTATATAAATGTATATTGCAATGAAGTTTAGCAGAAAAGACTTTAATGTTTACATAAGAAAACCCCACATTATGTATATTACAATAAATTTTATTCAAATAATTGTTTCAGATGAGCACTCTTAGGTATGAAAATACACTTTCATGAGCACTACATAAAAATGGCCACGTTAACTCCCAAAGTAATTCCAAAGTCAATACACATAGAGGAAATGTACTAAAGGATCTATGTCATTACAACAAAAATAGAAAGAATTTCCTCAGAATCAAACTGCGTCCTTTAATAAAGAGTTCATTTTTTGAAGCAACACTATTTTTAAATTTCTAACTCTAACCAACAAGGGTTTCCATTACCCATTTCTGACTAAAGCAAATGCTTGCATTATACTTGCATTGAGATTTTTTTTTCATACTGAAGAAACACTATTTATAACAAGTCATACAGAACCCTCAGCTTCTTATTGCCTTTTTCTAACTATGAGTCTGTAAACCATTTGAAAGGAAAACTGTTGCTTCTAAGTTTTAACTGGCATACGGGATTTATTAGCATCTAAGCCTGAATGACTTCAGAAAAGTCATCTAATCTTTGTACATTAGCTAATCTCTCTTTAAAGCAAAGATCAAAATGCTCTCTCACTTCAGAAAAGGATTTTGAGATTTACACGTGAAGAGTCACATAACAAGGTATCTATTTGCTTTACTTCCATTTTTTACACTCTCGTCCCTCAAATCTTACACTGCCATAACAAACACTTTCCTGTAGCATTCAGCTCTAGTTCACTCTACTTTGAACAAGACATGAAAATAACTAAAATTTTTAAATTACCTCTTCAGGGCATAGTTCATGGGTACAGCTCATAAAGTGAGTACAAAGCAGTGGGAATGCAATTGAGTATCTTGATTGAGAGGGAAGCTCCAAACACTGCTGAAACATCTTCTCAAAAGCACGACTATAAAAACTGAACAGAATTAATCATTTATTAATCAGACACTTAAATGCAATACATATACATTTTTGCTGCAAATAAGGTTTACTTCACACAAATCAAAATGTGATTAGTGTCAGATTCATAGCTATAACTTTTACGAAAAACTGCCCCATGCTTTCATCATTTTTTAGCATTTGTTTTCTGCATTCACTCCTTATGCATTTTATTTGCACATCTATTTTACATTAGTATTATCATCATCATCATCATTTTTTTATTCAGATGTTTGCCACACAGGAACTGCAAAAACTTGCACCTTTTGCAAAAAAGTATTAAGGAAGAATCTGCAAATGACTCTGGGTCAATTATATGACTGCTTGGAGAATCTCTCTGGCAGATGTTCAGAACTACCTTTTTCAAACTAATTCTGTCGGAAAGCAGAAATTCCCATTGATTCTCCCACTGGCCTATCATCTACGAAATTTGCTATTTAAAAATTACACTTGCAAGGACAAATCAAACAACAAATAATGAAAAACTTGTACAGTCAGATTAGTAGCATACCAAAATATAGAAAGATCTGAGGTTTCAACCAACATCTCCACCAAAGAATCTACCATTTTTGTGTGGAAAATGATTGTGTTCATCATTTTTCCTAGTTCTCTATGGTCCGCAAGACCAAGCGAAGCTTTAGAAACACTGGTGTAGGCCTGGAAAGACATAATGCAATTTATATGTTATATCTGCAGCAGCTTTTTTGCAAATTCCATTGCTTTTGGCCAATACCTATGTTAAATACTGTTTGTGCTACGCACAGGACACCTGTGTACTTAAGGACCATGCAGGGATTCTTTTATCTTTCCACTAGAGCTTAAATAAAGCCAACTGCCTTTCAACCAAGTCTCCAAACATCAATTGAATACGACACTAATTCACAGATAAACTGAAGAACAAATGCTTTGCAAAACACAAACTTTTAAGCTCTCCCTTACCAATGTGAGCAGGCTGAATCATGCTCTGCACACCCACCAAACTGCTCAGTCTCAACACATTCTATTTCTGAACTGTTATAAACACCCCAAGGGATGATTTGCAAAAAGTACCCAAAGCTGATAAAGTTGTATGAAATGAATTATCTGTTCAAATATTTGTTTTATTTTAAGAGTAGGTTATTTTTAGATAGCCTGTCACCCACTTGCAGTGTGAGAGTAATCTAAAGGAGCAGTAATCTACAAGACATTTTGGTTTTCAGTTAGTGAAATGTCATGCATATTTACCAATTCTTACCTGCAATCTAAACCAATCTAATCTCATTCCTCTGAAGTCAAATACCTCTCCATCTTCAACTGCATCAGGGAAAAATATAGAACAGAAAACCCTTAGAAAACAATAAAAAATCAGATATACTACATCAGACCTTCTAAAAAAACCCAAAGAAGTAAAGAATTATTTGGGTAATGAACCTCATATTTTACCCAATAATTCTGATCCAGCACAGTTGCAGTAAAAGAAATTAAAATATCTAGATGAAAATAAATATAATATGTTTCCTATATTAAAAGGTATGATTACCACCCAGTAACATTCTTCTGAAAAGGGACACACCACAAGAAGCAGATACAGAAATGAAAGAGAAACCAGGGAACAAATACAGTTTATACAAGTTATCTGCTTCTACTGAATACATGAAACAGAAGTGATGAAGCCAGTCTCTTACCATTTTTCCAAAATCATTTAAACTTACCTTGTTTCACACTTAGTGAAGTCATTGTGTTTACAAAAGAGGACATGATGATTGATTCATCCTCTGGGCACACTGAAAGATTCTAAAATAAATGTTGTTGCTATTATTATTATTATTATTATTACTTTAAACTTGGTTTATGAAACAATGTCAGTATGCATGCCCCATTTACCAGCTATACTCTGAAATGTTCAAAAACCTACAGAAGTTAACTTAATCGATGGAATATTTCACATAGTGCTATTTAACAGCTTTCATTTTATAATTCATTGGTTGATGACAAATACCTACAAAAGTTTGCTTCCAAACCAACATCTGCTCAAAATGGGAAAATCTGTCAGTAAATGCAGCCATGCATTTTCTGTCCTGTCTGCAAAGAAAACCTGGCTTTGGCAGAATATAATGGAGCCCACATCAGCATCACTTTGATTCCAAAACACCCTATCTCAAAAATTTTACTAGCCTTGATTTCACCAGAAGATGGTCTACTAGCTTTTCAAATTTTACAAAATTCAACATAAATCTTTTTCATTTCAGCCACTAATAGGATCACATTCCTGTTAAATAATGCAACACAGAAGTTTCTCATAATTCCAGCAATAACTGACATTTTAACCTAAAGGCTGAAAAAATCCAAATTACCACTCAATCACTTGTCTAGTCTGGTGCTTGATACCTGTTATGAATTAACAACAACTAAAATTCAAGCCCTTTTTTTTTTCTCATTTCAGTTTGGGCTCCATCTAGTGGGGTAACCAGGGAATAAAACCAAAACAGGTCAGAAAACCTATTTCTTTTTTAGGCTAAATAAGAAAAGGTTTCTATGCTCCTTCAGTGACAGTACCTCTTTCACTTTCTCTAAACATAACTTGCCCTGACATACTCTAAACATTACAGTGCTTCATAATACTTAAGTATTCATATATGAATACTGAACTATATAAATTAATACCATTTATAATGGTATGAAGCTGTGTCAGGGTAGGTTTAGGTTGGACATTAGGAAAAGGTTCTTCCCCCAGAGGGTGGTGGGACATTGAACAGTGTCCCCAGGGAATGGTCATGGCCCCAAGACTGCCAGAGCTCCAGGAGCATTTGGACAATGCTCTTGGGCACAGGGTGGGATTCCTGGAATGTTCTGTGCACGGCCAGGAGTTGGACTTTGATGATCCTGGTGGGTCCTTTCCAGCTCAGGATATTCTGTGATTCTATACAGAAGCACAGCAAAAGTACAACTCTAAATCCCAAAATTAAACAGTAAGATAATTTGTCTTATTTCATCATGTTAATCAAAATTTACAAACTTGGATGCATTTCATGAAGTAATTTTGGACAAAAAGCCCTTGTTAAAATTTGCATTTGAGAACCCAGAGCCACAGTGTGGCCATACCTGCACAAGCTCATTTAAGACCACTGCATCAAAGCCAGAGAGATACTGTACGTAGTATCTCTGCATCACTGGTCCGTATTTCCGCACATGTGCTCGGAGCTCCTCCATGTAGAATATTAGCTCAGCTATGTGCCTAGGCAAGAAAAGGAAAAGCTTACAAATACCAAACACTCAAAATATTAAAACCAATTTCAATCAGTGGGATGCTTCTCAAGGGGATTTCCTCTTATACCTTGCTTTTAAAACTATTATCAATAGGTAATTTCTGTATAAAAATATTTGTTCATGTTTTAAAAGGAGTTTACATAGGTAATTTTCTCTGCAAGGTAAAATTCACTAAACAGGATATAAATTAGCAGAATACCACCATTACAATCCTCAAAGGTTTGTATAACTATTCACTTCTTTTTTGAATAAGAAGTCCGTCTGTAAAGCTCAATTTGAAAAAAGGTTTTTCTCAAGAAGTGGTTAAACCTGAAAAATACAAGTTTAATAACTGCTTTTCTGTACTTTTTTCCAAGCCATGAGGATGGTTAAGTGCTTGCACAGATTGTTTCAGAGAGGCTCTGGAACGTCCATTCTTCCTTAGCATCTAAATACAGTGGAGAGAACCCAAGACATTTCCACTCCAGCTCTATAAATGGCTTTGTGATTCTTACTCATTTAAATTCCTGCAGTCTTTCAGTTCAACCTTGTGCTCAATAATCTTGGTAAGTCTCCTGCCTATCCACATTTGTAAGATCTTGTAATCATATTTCTCATTTTTACCACCTGTTTATGGTGATGCTAATGCAGTATTACATAAATAAAGCTTAGCTGATTTAAAAGTTTTGCTACGAGAGACATTCTACAAATCAAGATTTTGAAAGTTTTCTTGCCTCCTTCATTGATTTGATCAATGCAAAAATCAGTGGAGACACATGAAAAAGCTTTATTTTTGCTTATTCAAAGTTAAAAAACCATAAAACTTATATGAAATATTTGTATTTTATAAATTAATTTTCACTCATGTGCTCCAATTTCTAAGACAGTACTTACAGTTTTCTGTTTTGATGGGAAACTTAATATTCCCAAGTAAAAACTTTCTGAACATTCCCAGCTCTTCCATACAGCCAACCTTTTCTGAGATTCCACTACCTTCAAATGTATTTTGTCTGTGAAATTCTAATATTTAAGGTATCACATTAAAAATGAACATACTTATCTATGAAATCATCTGCGCTCTTCTTTGGCATATTATCTGCATGACGAAGAAGCCAAATAATTTCATCACGAGCAAAGGATAATGCCATAAATACAAAAAGTGCCTGAAAGAGAAAACCAGTTCACAAGCTTATCGATATATACAATAGCTGGATAGTTGTGCATTCTAAGAGGCAACTAGTCTCTAAAACCCAAGTATTTGAAAAACTTAGTAGGTTTTCTCACAGTGAAGTGTGGAGTTTTTTTCCCCCCAAACAAACTAAATATTGGATTTACCATTGAGAAACACACTGGAAGACTGCACAAATGCAAACCCAGAAGAGCCATCATTACCTTAGGACCCAACAGGCCTGGCTGATCAGACAGGACAGTGGCCAGTTCTTTGAGTGCAGAACGTAAAAACTTGCGCCTCTCTCTATGCATTGAACCACTGCATCAAAAGAACATACATCATCCACTATGCTAACCACAAAACATTTGATTTTTGAAAACATTTAAGCCCAAGCATAGGCAGATTATATTATACCAACGTTAACAGTTCAGAATTTTGAAGAATGTGGTTCAGCTGAAATTGGCACCCCCATTAACAACACTGTGTATTCTTGAAGCATCATTAAATTTAAAATCCAAGCCCCTTCTCTGTGATGTGCATTTGACTCCATTAAAACATTTCTACTTAATCTGCATTCATATTTTGTAGTCAGACAAAACGCAACTAAAGAATAAACTAGATGCTTCCATCCTGATCATTTGAAAAATAATCTAAAACTTGGGAAGTTAAATTGGTAACGACATTAAGCAAATACAGATTTAAAAGAACAATTGGTACATGATCTCATTTGAAAATGCATGAGTAATTCAGCATTTGACAAATTCTGTTTATACAATCTTTATAAGAAAACTAGTACAAAAATCTGTCAGAAAAACTTTGTAAGATACTTACGCATGTGAAACAGCAGCTTCTTTGCACTCTCTGATGTCATTAATACGCTTGTTGTAGCTGCAAGTAAAAACCAACCCAACATGAAAATAAGAATCAGTAGCACAGTTTAGCAAGAGCTGAGTTGCGACTTGAGAGAAGCTGCAATGTCATAGCAAGCAGGACACAGCAAAAAGCTCACATGATCTCCTGATCAGAGCTAAATGCCAAAACTACACACCAAACCAAAAAGTACTTTCTACTGAAGTGCTCCTGGTGTTTGCTGGTAGACATTTTAACTTTGTTTCTGAGTTTTGGTGTGATGTACTGCAGCAACAGTGGCAGCAAGATGCAATTTTTCAAGCAAACTCTACACGTGTAACATTTCCCTTCACTAGATCAAGATTTGTGGGCAAGATCATTAATCTTAGAGACTTGCCATTTTAGAGACAGATTCACCAGACTTTCAGAACTGAGATAAAAAAAGGGGTGATGGTTATGAAATCAGGCCCCTAAAAGTTATACATTGAAGAAGGAGTCAAGATACCAAGCAACAGTGTTTGTGTCCTTAAGCAGAACTTATGTGAGGCAGATGTAAAATTCTGGAAACAGTTCTTCATGAAATATGATGTTTTTAACAGAAGTTCTGAAAGGAGAACAAAAACTTACCCTCTTATGTTTACAAACAAATCTTCTGCAGCTTTGTGAATATGGAATACTTCGTCTCGAAACAGAGCCAAGCAAGAGCTGCTTTGAAGTGCAAGTTTCCAAAGGTTCAAAGCTGTAGCATCACTATTTAGGATTCCGTGGCACAAAATAAATCCAACTGCAGAAGTTCACATTGATGTATGTCACAAACCAGATGCACAAAGACAGTAAGAGAACAGTGAGATGATTACGTATTTTGTCTTAGATAGTTCACATAGATCATTAATAAACTCTTTAATGGATAGCATTTTCTTCTATATAAAAAAAACCTCCCCACTTTTAATGGAAGGATTTTTGCAGTATCTTTGTAATACTTTTGTAAAATTAATTACTTCATGGTGGTACTACTTGGCTATTTTAATCATTAAATTATTAAGAATTATTAAAGCCCTCACTTCCAGTCAAAGTCTGGAACAAACTGGTGACAAATTCTATTCCAGCAGCACATGCTGAACTTTAACTTCACTGCATGTAAAAGTATGATACATACAAATGAGATTTAATCAAGTTCTTCAGAATCTTATTTGAATACAACAGGTTTTGTACCATACAGACAAGCAAGTAGACTTTTAAATGTTAACTAATTTTTTTAATACAACCATGAGCTGTTTCAGAATATTTTACTTACAAATGATCCATTTTTCCATTGCATCCAGAGATAGGTATTCACATGGCATCTGTTAAACAGTAATTTGTAGCACAATAATTATATAAAAGACAATACATTTCATGAGAAGTACTTTTTAGCAAAAAGGGACAAACAAAGCCTTAAATGCTGATGAATCATAGAAGACTGCTGCTGATCACTAACTGTGAATCAGTGTTTCAACACTTCAGAAACAGAGTTGGAATATTAAGTGAGATTCCATACCCTCCAACACCTTGAACAAATTTTGACAAATGTTTATTTTCAAAAAACATTGTATTTAAGAATATTTAAGAATTCAAGCCTTTTGATCGATACTAATCACAACTTGACAGCTGTTAAAGCTTGAAATTTTTTCAGAAAGAGAACCATTCATATCACAACTGAGGCAGCAAGTGCAAAAACAAATTTTAAAGGAAGTACCAGTTCTGATTTCCAGTCTCCTGGCTCACAAACACCTAAGAGAGTACATAGGATTCCTTCCCCCTACAACTGCAGATGTTAACATTGTTTCCCTTAATCTTTTGGTCAACAACTTCCGAAACTGAAGGTACCAGCTAACACAGCAGAAGTTTCACCTAAGGAGAGAAAACTTTTCCCCTGTACTAATCAGCCTATTTACTTCTCTGATTAAAAGTCACATAGAGGTAATCAAGCAGACAATTATTTTACAGAAAACCTTGCTTAACTCTATCATATAATGCAAATTAAAAGGCCATACTGTGTCAGACTGTGCAGGATTAAGCATTGTACTGGGGGCACTGATGAGGCTCAGTAGCTGTGCATTTCTCCACTGGTCAGCTGAGAGATTTCGTCGAGGATAGACCATCTGGAGTGAAATCAGAGCATCTGAAAGGGACTAGAAAGGAGGCTAATGGTTAATTTGAATGGTTAGTATAATTTTATCAGTACTGCTGTTTTCTCAGTATTATTACTAACAGTCATCAAAACATTTTAGTGAAAGTGTTCTGTAATTAAACTTGAGATTAAACCCCATTGCATCTAGTTCATTTAACATATAAAAGACTACTCCAGGCTACAGGAAGGATGCAGAGGAGCAAAACAGTTTGATTTCTATTATTCTTAATTAGAGTTACAAAATTCTGGGTTCAGAATTAGAGGATATGGAAAAAACCCAATAGGAAACTGT
>WBMZ01005007.1:0-12409 GCA_013400975.1 Atrichornis clamosus
ACCATCACCTCCTGCTCACCCCCTCCACACAAACATCTAAACATCTTTGCAATCACTTTAAAAGACCTACTTGAAACTGTAACAATACAACAAATTCCAAGGTAATGAATTTTCTGAGTGACCCACCACCAGCAGGGGAAAGCCAGCTCAGTTCTATTCCACAACAGCTCAAATTCTCAGCTTGCTGAACTTCCCTCACACTTGATGCAGTTTTTATAAAGTTCCCTTACAAAGAAGTTTTCTAGACGTTAGTTATGGTCCCTTCAGTGCCTGCTGCTGGTGCCACCCACAGCAGCCCCGACATGCAGGAACCAACATTTCAATGCTGGAAATGAGCTTTACACAAAATTATTACAAACCCAAAGCAGCACCCACAGCCTTGTCCCATCCAGCAGGGGAAGAATAAGGATGGTTAATGCAGCACAAAGGAGTCCTGGCTAAAATTCCCACAAATATTGAAATACCCTTTCAACTGCTGTATGTAGATTTTCTCTCAAACCCTGCTGCTTCTGGGTGAAAAGAGTTTCTTGTACTCATTCAGTGCTCTGGGATTATCTGGGAACTGCAAAATTCCTTGTGTTTGATCTGTCTCAGATCCCAAACTTGCACTGACTGGCTGCCACGCAGAGGCAGCAGAATTTAAGGACAGCTATTGTTAAAAACATGCAAAGCAGAAAAACTGACTTGTCATTAATCCTTCTGAGTTATTTAGCTGCAAAATGTAAATAAAAGCAAAAGAGAATGAAGAGGAAGAAGTGTTGTAGTACTGAATGAAAAATGTGCATTTCTGATGTATCCTCCCACGTAAGTGCACAGTTGTTAACAGTGCTGAACATGGGAAAATCCCATCAGTGCAGTCTGGAAACAAAATGCAGCTCCCAGGGTGTCAAAGGACACCTGTGCCACACACATCACCCCCCTTCACTGGGCTCAGCAAGGGGAAGCCACAGGGAGACCTGACAGGCAGCAAAGGTCTGCTCAGGGAGGAGCTGGGCATCCCACATAAACAGGGGCAATTATCCGAAAAGGGATTCCTATTTAAAAACTTATTTCTACTTAAAAACCTACCCCTATTTTAAAACCTATCCCTATTTAAAAATCTATCCCTATTTTAAAACCTATTCCTATTTAAAAACCTATTCCTATTCAAAAACCTATTCCTATTTCAAACCAGGAAGTTGGTTCACAAAAGCAGCTGTTCCACAGCAAAGAGCTGATGGCACAAAGGAAACAATTTGGCAGCAGCCCCGAACCTCAGCCTCTCCCAGCTGCTACCAGCACTCTCAGTGACCCCAGTTTGGCCACTGCCCTCTTGACATCTTACTTGTTTACATCAGACCCGAAGTCTTCCAGAAATTCCACTTTTCTCTGGGAGAAGGTGATTCTCATTTTGATAGACAAGGCTCCATGCACAGCCTTGTCAAAGCAGCTCAGGATGTTCTCCTCGTTCTGCTTGAGGTCACCACTGTACTCCATCTCCAGCAGGTTCAGGTACAGTTTGGTGTTTTCCTGTGCAAAACAGGCGTTAGGAGGTGCACCCCCGACCTTCCCAGCAGGTGTTCAACACTGACTGTGTCACACCACAACTCACACCAGCAGTACACACAGGCACAGGCAACAGAGGGACTGTCCTGTCTCACTGGGCTGGCTTCACAAACACACCCCAAGTGATGCACACCACACACCCAGCTGCTGCACTGTGCTGGCAGCATCTGAGTGCCAGGGATTTCTGTGCTCGCGCAAAACCAAGGTCTGCCCACACCAGTAACACTGAACACATTGATCACATCTAAAATTCTAAAAAGGAAAATGAAGATGTCAAGCACATTGTGCTTCTGATGGAAAAAGAGTGCAAACATCCAGATTTCCCAGCTGGGACCTTGGCAACGTCAGTTTAGAGGGACTGCTGTCTCCACGCAGTAATGGGACATTACAGACAGTTACAACTCCTGTCATCACTGTTGCCATTTTTCACAAAATGGTTCAGAAAGAGAGAGAGACACCAGGATGGTTTGAGTTTTTGGTAAGACAGCCAAGAGGGAACACATACTTTGTCAAGTTCTATGGCTTCTGACAGCACTTTTCTTGCCTTTGGCAGGTTTTTCTGCACTTTGAAGAGGTGCCGGGCTAGTTTGATGGCATAGAAGGAGGCTTCACTGATGGATTTGGCATTCCTGACAGCATCTTCCAGCAGCTGCTCCGCCTCCTCCATGTTGCCGTGCCTGCGCTCCAGGCTCACCCTGCGCAGGCGGATCATGGCCAGCCCCAGGATGCACTCCTCAAACGTCTTCAGGATCCTTCTGGCCTCCTCAATGTTGCCTGGAACACCGGGGAGATGCTTTAGGACAGGAGAGACCCCAGAGCTCCCCAGGCAGAGCCCCCCCAGGCCGAGGTGCCCTTACCCTGCTGCTCCTCGAAGGCTGCCCACAGCATGTGCACCATGGGCTTCTTGGGCAGGTGGATGGTGCAGGCCCTGCTGTACACGTGCCTCACGCCCTCCATGCTGTGGTTCTCCATGTATTTGGCATACTAGAGTTGGAAACAGAGCAGAGAGCCGCAAGTTTAAAGCTTGTCTTTGTCTCTGAGAACATGCCAGAACGATAAAATTCTTTTGTTTAAACCCATTCAGCACCTTTATGGAACCACTAGACTAGTTTCTGTAAGGAAGGACGTAGAGAGGCAACGCAGTTGGCATATGCAGCAGTCAAATCTGGTTGCAAGCAGACCATCTCCTAATGCAACAGATATAGTTATAGATGAACAACGTTCACAGGTACAAGGGTTAGTCACCAGGTCAAGGTGTGCACCAGCAGAGCTGTGAGCTGCTCCCTTACCTTGATCCAGAAGTCCTCATAGAGGGCACATGAAATGACACATCTCTCAAACAGGACCACGACTCGCTCGTGAGTGCCATTCTCTATCTCAAACTCTAAGTACTCTTTCCAGTTTTTCAGCTGAATTTTCTCCAGAGGTTTTACATGAAAATAAGGCCTCTTGATCTGCAAGAGTCACAGGATGCAACTGGTGACTTACAAACACAGCACCAAGGGGAGTCAATCCAACAGCAGCCACGCAATATTCAATGAATGCCCCTGCAGTGATCAGGGCTCCAGAGTGGCACCTCCTCATCTCTCCCAGCCTGGCTTCCCCAAGCATGGATCAGGGGATTGAGTGGCTGTTACATTCCAGGCTAGAAACTTCTTTGTCCAGAAAGCTTTTCGATGCAAGTGTTTAGAGATGCTGGGACACAGCCCAAGGCACTCCTGTGTCAGTGACAGTGCAAACACACTGCACGCTGCCCACATCCATCCACACCAGGGAAGTGCTCACGGGGCTACCCCCAGCCTACAAATGAAACTCACAATTTGGTTGAGAATCATGACAAGGAAAGACAGAAGACTGAACTGAACTTCTATTAAGTATTTACATCAAGCTGGTTGTAGCAAGACCATGAATCGAGCAGGATCATGTTGTTATCGAGGGCTACAAGAGGGGCCCGGTGGGACCGAGCTCAGCACAGAAAATTTAAACATTGCTCTGTTTAAATTTAAATTGCTTTGTCTGGCATCCTGCCAGAAATCCTTTGCTTTTCCTCACCATCTTTAATTTTACTTGATTCTGTCTCTCCTGTGCTGCAATTCCCTCTCAGCTCCAAACCCACCCAAAAGGATGAAGAACTTACTGTAATTAAGGAGAAACATCCAATTCTTCGAAGCCACCTGCAATTTAAAGCCAATCCCCCCCTTCACGCTCCTCACTGACCTCTCCTATGGAACCCAAAAACCTGCTGCCATTTCGACCAGCTCACAGTCCCATTCCTGCTCAAAAACAGGTGTAAGCACTCCCCAGCCCCCGGCTGGGAGCTGTGCCCACCCACCTCTCCTGTGCCCTGCGTTTCCACCCTGCCAGGCCCAGCACGTTGGCACTGCACAGCACATCCTCTCTGGAAGCAGCACGCTGTGGCCAGGAGCAAGAGGACACTCACTTCCCACACATTTCCTGCCCAGTGCCCACAGGTTCAGTTCTCCCAACTTCCACGAATTTGTAGCTTAAGGTTTCCCAAGGCAGGAATCCAGGGACAGGCTTTGGCTGCCCTGCTCCCTGCTGCCACAGCTCCCTGGTGCAGAACTCACTGCCTGCTCTGCTCGGGAGTTCCTGGGGCTCGTGAGGCACCTGGCCCAGTGCAGCCAGGTCGATAAAGCCCCCACCAGTTCTGACATCACCCCACCCACTACAGAGTCTCTGAAGATCTGTCCCAGCTGGGTCATACAATGCACTCTTTAAAATATGAAGTAATTTTAAAACAGGGACCACGTTTGCCAGGAAGAAAAATATAAAGACTGAGAATGAAAACCTCCAGTTGTTTTTTCAAATATAATCCAACTTAATTCTACAGATAAAATTTGTATCTTCGTAGTCAGCAAATGATTAGTTTAATTAATTACTTTTAATACATTCTATGTAGGAGGTCCACAACAACAGTTACCTGATTTCAGGCTTAAGTGCGTAATGCTAAAATACAAAGCCACACAAATGCCATTCTCCTTTGAGCACAGGCTTGCCTTTCAAAGGGAATCCCTTTCCTCCCCTTATGACTCTGCAGCACCCCAGAGGCACAAGGCAGCACTAACTCCAGTACTCCCTGGTTAGCAAACATTGCACCACCCTGCCCCTCTCCAAATGCTGCTCAGAGGTCTTTAAATCACCGCATGCCAGGTGCCTCTTCACAAGGAAAATGGCAGAGAAATGAGACTGTTCAAACTTTGAATCTCTCTGCAAAGCCTCCAACAGTTTAAGTTAAGGCCTGTTTCATGCAATTCCCAGCTCCCAGTGTTGTTTCCAAACCTCTTGCCTGTGTTGCCTCACACAAGACCCCCACTTACCGCTTCCTCAAACGTCCACCTCTTACTGACTTCATGCTCGTTGTGGTTAAATATCTCCTGGTGGATCTCAATGATTCTGTGCCTCATGTTCTCTATCTCAGTGATTAGCTAAAACAGAAGTTAAGAAAATGTAACACAGGCAGACATGGCACCACCTCTGTAAGTGCTTCCTACGGCAGTGACGTGCATGGATTGTCCCTGAGCGGCCGGGGAAGGGCTGGGACACTGCCCGAGGGAGCCTTGGCCCGTGGCACACACAACTGAACTGCTCTTCCATCTTATGCTACAGCTGATTGGAGATTAAAGATGGATTTGGATCCAAGTCAGCCCAGGTGTCAGTAGGTTTGTGTTTTCAGTATCAGCAATTCCTTTGGACAGCTCCAGGCTTTCCTATTCCTGTAACCGTCTGAACCTGCCCGCACCACTGCTGAGGAAGAGCTTCCTTAGACCACTGATCTCAACCTGCTGACCTGGAATAATTTGTTCCTCAAGTTTTGCACATCACTCCTTTCATTCCCTAACCCCACGTCTTTAACGGCAGCCCTGGAAGGGGCTGTCCTGTCACCACGCGAGCCACAGGGCCGGGATACGCAGGAGATGTCTGGGCACAGCTCAGCTCCAGCAGACTGCAGCGGCTGCAGTTCGAGCCGAGCTGCAGCCCTGGGGAGGTCAGAGTGCCCGTGCCCCCCGTGCAGGTACCTTGGCGGGGTCAGTGATGTCCTCGGTGCCGCAGGGCAGCTCGTCCCCGTCCTCGCCGCCGTGGCCGTTGGCGGCCGCCAGCTCCCGGCGCAGCTGCACAAACTGCTCCGTGGTCAGGAAGTCTCGGGGCAGGTTGTTCTGGATGTGCTCCTTAAACCTGGCAACAGGCACAAAGCAGTCACTGCAAGTGTCCCGTTCCATGCGGCAACACCGCCCAGCCACGGCACAAGGAAATGCCAACCGCGAGGGAAGTTCTGCGTTTCTTCGTCGCTCCGCAGTGGCACTGAGAGGGAGCTGCTGCCAACACACACAAAATGCGAGTGCCACCCCCTCAGCCTTCACAGTGTCCTGTGCCAAAGAGAAGTGGCAGCATGGCTGGCTTGCAGAACCCTTGCCACGTCAAAGAGATGGCAAAGGACAAAACCAGTTATAAAGGAATTGCTTTATTTCCCAACCCAAAAGAGCTGGAGACATGCTGGGGAGGACTGTGTGTAATTTAACTGGGGTTGCCGCTCACCTCTCTCTACTGATGCAGAATTTCACTGTCTAAAACTTAACCAGTATTCCTCTTTAGCCAATTAAATTAGTGCTCCACCACATGTGGGCATTGCACAAGGAATTACAGTTCAAAACTGCTCATTCTGATTTCTCAAAGACATCCTCTCTTCTTCCTCACACTTCAAGGCTTGTCTTTATTTTACAGCAGAACCTCTGAATTAATAAAACCAAATTCCTAAAATGTGCATCAGTGCTTTAAAACAAGCAGTCCAACTGCCTGAGCCCATAAGTAAATAAATACCTACATAAAACTGAGTAACAGCTCCAAGTTCTCGTGCTGAGAGGACATTTCCACCTTTCAGGCCTAGGTTAAGCATGGCATTACCCAAGCCCCTGTTGTCCCTTTACCTCTGGAAGTGATGGCTGTAGAGCTGCGTTGGGATTCCCAGGATGCGGTCATAGATGGATGTAACCTCCCTCAGGTTTCCCTGGTCATTTTCCCAGTTTATATACATTTCCCAGAGTCTGTCAGAACGGAAATCTGTCCCAGCAGCCAGGACTGCGTGTTCATAGGCTCTGGAAAAGGAAATCATTTTACTGTTGTTTCTGGATGTGGTGACAGAACAAGGAATCAAACTCCTGGCTCTTATTAAAGATTATGAGCATCCTCATTTCCTTGGCACTACACTTATATTAATTATTTACATTCTTCTAAGTATTTTCTAGGTATCTGCATATCCCTATGTCTAGGGATTCAGAAAGCTCACACTCATTTTTTTCCTCTCAGTACTACCACAACAGAACAAATAAAGACAACAGCAAAATCCACTCGAGGAACACAAGATAGTAGGAAAATACACAACCTTTACCACTTTAATCTTGCACAGACTCTAAACCCAGTACTGCAGCAGTTTAACACTCAAAAGCTGTGCAGCAATTCTGCAGCTCAATTCAGTTCCAGGTCAATTAAGACTTCTGATCAAGCTTTGATCCAACCCTTTAAGCAGGTCCACTGCCAGCCACAGTGAGCAGACACATCCTGGCCATACCCAGAAAACCGCCAAGGAATTAAATTCCAAGGTTCCCAATGCTGCAATAAATATTTCTTAACATCCAGTCTGAAGCTCTCAAGCCACAACTTTTGTCCCTTGTGCCACACCGTAATGTCTCCCTCTTCTTACGGAATTTGGCTCCATCACCTCTTACATTAAATTAACACCAGGCCGTGATTAATTTGCCCCTTATCTTAAAAACACATGAACCTGATCCCACTGCTGTGTAACTGTACAGATGTTAGGCTGCTTCCGACTCACCCTCGGATGGTACTGTTGGTTTCAGGATCAGCAGGGTCCAAAGTCTCTTTTAGGAAGTTTATATAATGGATCCAAAGATCAACACTAAGAGGAATTGCCTGAAGCCCTCGGCGATAGACCTATGAAGAGAACATGAACTGTACTTCAAACCCTTAACGGGGTCCTAAGAGAGAGGCAACACTGTGTTATCCGGTGAACCTTAGAAATACTAATTACTGGAATTTTGTTTAAATAATCTACCATTACCATTCGGGTGGAGGTTGGATAGAACATGGCAATGTTCTGATCTCCACGTGCAGAGTCTTGATCTTCAAAGCGCAGCGGTCCCTGCATTCTGACCAGGTTGTGTGGGCAGGCTTTGGGGTACAGACCATAGGGCACAGACCCATTAGAGCATCATTGACAGCGTCTGACCAAAAATGCAATAAGATGGAGCAATTGTGACCAGCAAACCAACTATATTGTTTTGAAAATGAGTAATAAATGGAAGTGACAGAAAAGCCCTGCCCTACTTGTTAAGCTGCAGTGTAATACAGAGGCTTGCACTGCAAAGCTTGACAAACTGTAGAGGTTTAACGCACCTGCCAACAAAGAGAGAGAACATTAGCTCCAAATGCCACAGCTGTGACACGTGCAAACACGTCCCTCGAGCCCTGGCCGTGCAGGGCAGGCACTGGCAGCCCAATGACTCGCAGTGGGACAGTCATTGTTTGGCTTTGGGACTGGTGGCAGCGCTGGCCCCGGGCCCTACGTACCTCGTCTGACTGCTTGACGTTGTCGTGCCGCTTCTCCAGGTCCGCGTACTTCTTCCAGTACCCATAGCAGTAGGGGTAGTGTGTGAAAAACCTGTCAAAGGCCTTCCTGGCTGCTGGCAAGTGGTTCTGCAAGAAATACGTCGTGCAAACAATCAGTCCGTTCCTTACAAACAGCTTCACATTATTTTAAAAACAATTATCAACACTGTCTTATAAACGGCTGTTTTTATTTGGTGATTGAACCACCCGGGCTGGTGGAAGGTGTCCCTGCCCATGGCAGGGGGTGGAACTCAATGAGCTTTCAGGTCACCTCCAACCCAAACCATCCTGGCATTTTATGATTAAATGACAACACAATGACAACAATGGCAAGAGCAGCTGCCCTAAATCAGCATCAGTGACAGCCTGATATCCAGTTCCACATTTGCCATGGGAATTCCATGACTTGTTTTAGTTTCTTTTGTTTATTTCCGAAAGAATGAGGAGAAAAGTGGCAGGTACTAACCTCTTGCTCTACATACTGGAGTAGATATACCCATCCTGTGAAATCCTGGGGATTGTCCTCTACTACTTTCCAGAACTTGTCGAAATCCGGAGGGAAGCCAGCCTCAATATCTGTGGTCTGTAAACTCTCGATATTCGGAATTTCACTCTCCTGCGTGTTCTCTTCGTTCAGGTCCGGGGAGCTGTCCGGGGACTGTTCCATCTCGGTGACACTCATGATTTCTGTGCTGAAGTCCATCTGCTGTTCCTCTGCTGCAGCCTCGGTGACAGTGTCCACGCTGTCACTGCCCACAGTCGGCTGCTCCTCCTCCGTGCTCTCGGCGTTCTCCATGGCAGAGGCTGTGGGACAAGATCCTGTGGGAATAAAGGGGTTCAGTATTCCTGTAGCAACGATTCCAGCAGAACTGGGGTGTGAATTAGCAGCTCAGGGTGTCCCAAGTGCTTCAGGCACCCCTGGATTTCACCACAATCCCAATTACATCTGCCTCATACAGGAGCCTTACTCAGCAATAAAAAAGTATTAACAGCAGTCACAGATTTTCACATCTGCACACACAAATCATTGTGGGTTTTCTAAAACACCATCACAGGGAGCTATTGAGGTATAAAAGTGAATAATTAGTTTTCCTACAGGAGTCCAGTGGAAGTTTACTCTAAATAAAGAATTATCCTCAAATTTCATAGAAACATTTAGGCTGGAAAAACTCTCTGAGACCCTCGAGTCCAAGTTACTCCAGCACTGCCAAGGCCACCACTGACCCACCTCCCGAAATTCATTCAATCGTCCTGCTTAGTACAAGTCAGAAACTTCCTTGTGAAATACACACGTGTTAAAACGTGCCCGCAATGCCAGGCTAAAGCAAAGACAAGAATTCCTGTCAGCACCAGGCTCAGTCCCCATTAGTGATGTCCAAATAAACCAACCAGCACCAGAAGGCCCCAGAAACGCTCGGGCTGCCCCTGACCCACAGCCCCTCACTCCCACCCACACCCCGTGCCAGATGCTTCCTCCTGCACCTCAGGACAGACTCCTTCTTCCTCCCGTCCCTTGGGACAGACTCCTTCTGCCTCCCACTCTTCCTTTGATCTCCCTGCCAAGAGCCACTGCCCAGCCCTGCCCTCCTGTGCCAGCGCCAGGCCAGCCTGGCCTGGCTGTGTGCCACCCTGCCTCGGCTGATCCCGGCCTTCCCCCTGGAGCTGGGGCAGGGGGCACTGAGCCGAGCTCCTCCACGCTCCTCCTGGCTAAGGGATCCTAGGGAACACCAGCATGCAGGATACAACGGCTCTCAGCTGTGAGTCCATCCGGGAGGAAGGACAGCGTGACACTGCCATCCTCAAACACACCGCACTGCCACTCCTGCTTCCTTCTCCTCCGAGAAGGTGGCAAATACATTTGGGATTCAGACAAGAAAGCAGAAGTCCCCATCCCACTGTCTCTCCAGAGTTCTTTCCCACTGAAAGCCTGAAGAGAGCACACCCAGACCAGTGGTTTCACTTCAACAAGTACATGGGTAAGACACCACCACACA
Organism: Atrichornis clamosus; assembly: GCA_013400975.1. Taxonomy (NCBI): domain Eukaryota; kingdom Metazoa; phylum Chordata; class Aves; order Passeriformes; family Menuridae; genus Atrichornis; species Atrichornis clamosus. The sequence goes on from WBMZ01005007.1 coordinate 10,182, forward strand.
CTGGGGGAAGTTCTTGACAGAAAGGCAAAATCTGCCCTTATCTTCAGCAGCTTCAACACCTGGGATAACAGCTCATGTTTTCCCAGGAGTTCACCAAGCCACGCAACTCTGGCACAATGTTCAAGAGCCCATGTGGTCTACTCTGCAAGTTTTCTAATAACTGGTTTTTAGAAGTATTTCTGTTCTCCATTGTACACAGCACCTGGCAGTTATGGGCTTGGAGCAACATGGTCCAGTGGAAAGTGTCTCTGCCCATGGCAGGGGGATGGAGCTGGATGAGATTTAAAGTCTCTTCCAACCCAAACCATTCTGAGGTTCTATGATTTTGAGGATAAACATCACTTCTAAGTTGGCATTAAGTATCACAGAGTATCACTGTGCTTTTACCAGTGCAATATGCAGAGATCCGAATCATTCAAATGGCTGCTGCTGCCCAGAGGTTACCCCACAAAGTTATAAAATCCAGGGTAAGAGCAGGGTGTGACACAAACAGCAGCCCCAGCAGCGGAAACAACCGTTTAAAGCTATTTATACAGCTCTAAAATTTAGGTAACTAGTGGCAGAGTAACCAGTGACAAGAGGAAATGGCCCCAGGTTGCACCAGGACAGGTTCACGTTGGACACTAGGGAAATTTCTTCTCCAAAAGGGCTGTCCAGCCCTGGCACAGCTGCCCAGAGCACTGGGAGAGTCCCCATCCCTGCAGGGATTTAAAAGTCGTGTGGATGTGGCACTTGGGACATTGGTCAGTGGTGGCCTTGGCCGTGCTGGGGAATGGTTGGACTTATTAATCAACCTTAGTGATTCCATGGTTCTACATATTTCTGTCATTTTTAGACATGGAGTAACTTAATGGCCTAGACTATTCTGATGTTTAACAGATGTTTTCCCCCTCTAGCTGATTCAGAAGACATACTCCATCTTAAAAAACCAACCCTCCAAAACCAGCTGTCTTCAGATTAGGAGGGAAAAAAGAATGAGGGAAAAGCAGTACTGGATCAACACACGAGGTCTGAGCTGCACACAAGGTTTGAAAGTGAAACCAAGTCTGTCTGACAGCTGTTCCAGCCAAAGGCACTCCAATCCTGGCCCTAGAGCTGGGGTGTATCCCAAAATCTGACAGTAATCCATAGTTTGAACCAGCCAACGGGACAGGCCAGGCCTAGGTCATCAAATGCCACTGGTCTGGCAAGCCCCATGGTGGACATGAGGCTGGGGTACACCAGGGAAACTTAAGTCCGGGTTTTTCACCTTACTTTCAAGGGGTTTTACCTTAATTCCAGGAGGTTTTACATCACACAGGGTAAATAACTGAATTAGTGTATGAGACAGCTACACATACTGATATTAAATAATTTATGTCAACATGCATTATTCAGCCTGTTACCAGCAAAGGACTACTGTACACAAACCTGCCGCTCATGAACGTGACTGAACTGATGGAAAACAAGCAGGAAAACTGCAAAGGGGCAGGAGCAGGAATGTGGAGCCTTATCTGAGCTCTGCCCAGAACTCTTCATTCACACCCTGATAAGGCGCTGCTGGAACCACCCGGGGCAGGGCCGGGACCGGCCGGGCCCAGCGCCGCTGTGCCAGGATTAGGTTTGAATCACGGAATCCCTGAGGTCGGAAAAGCCCTCCAAGAGCATCGAGTCCAAGCTGTGCCCCATCCCCACCTTGTCCCCAGCCCAGAGCTCTGAGTGCCACGTCCAGGAATTCCTTGGGCACCTCCAGGGATGGGGACTCCAAACCTCCCTGGACAGCCCCTTCCAAAGCCTGACCACCCTTTCCATGAAGAAACTGCTCCTGATGTCCCACCTGACCCTCCCCTGGCGCAGCTTGAGGCCGTTTCCCCTCGGTCACGGCCTCTCTGGGGCCCAAACCGAGCGATAACGTCACGCACCGCGAGGCGCTGAGCGGCTCCGCGCGGGCCGTTACTCGCTCGGCGGCTGTTCCAGCGCAGAACACAGGGATACAAGGAGAGAACAGGGATACAGGGATACAAGGATAGAACAGGGATACAGGGATACACCTCCACGGCAAGGCTCACTCCTAGGGCAGACCGGGGCCTAGAAGCGGCCGCGGGAGACAGCGGGGCCGACACGGCGCTCGGAGCGCCCCGCGCACGGCCCGGCCCCCGTCCGCCTGGGCCTCCCGCCGTGGGTGTCCCCCGGTCCTGCCGCTCCCAGGCGCTGTCGGAGCGCCTCGCCCGCCGCCGCCCCGCGGAAGC
>WBMZ01005009.1:0-12500 GCA_013400975.1 Atrichornis clamosus
CCCCCGCGCCCCCGCCCCGCGCCGCCGGGAACAAAAGCCGCCGGCGTCGGAGGGGGGGGCGGCGGGCCGGGCCGAGCCCCGCCGGGATACCGGGCACCGGGACGTCCTTTCGCTGGGCTCCGCCGTGGGGCAGAAACGACATAGTGGACGGCTGCTGTTCGGGGGCTGCGAGGCGGCGGGAGGGCTCTCCCCCGACGGTGCCCTCCCCGCCTCGAGCATCCCCGCCGCGCCCTCGGTCCTCGGCCGCGAGGAGAGGGGTCGGCGGGACACGTCGGGTCCGCGGCGGAGGGGCGACGGTGGGCACCAGCCGGGCCCGCCGCTCTCGAGACGCGGCCACAGGGCGCTCTCAGGATCCATCCCCGCCTCTCCCGAGGTTCAGGCACAGGTTCCTGGGTTCTAACCCCGTCGCTCCCGGGATCGGGGCACAGGGCGCTGCAGGGGTTCGGGCACAGGGCGCTCCCGGGATCCATCCCCTCCGTTCCCGGGCTTCATCCCCGCCCCACTCCCGGATCCATCCTCGCTGTCACGGGGATCCATCCCTGCCGCTCCCGGAATCCATCCCTGCCCTTTTCCCGGGATCCATCCCCGCCGTTCCCGGATCCATCCCTGCCCCTTTCCCGGGCTCCATCGCCGCCGTTCCCGGATCCATGCCTGCCCCTTCCCCGGGACCCATCCCCGCCGTTCCCGGGGTCCGGGCACAGGGCGCCCCCTGCCGGGCCTCAGGAGCGCCCCCGGAGCATCCCCCGCACCGCACCGCACATCCCGGGACACCGGGAAGCGGCAGCTCCGGGCCCTGGCAGGGGGTATACCTGCGGTATAAATACCGCGGTACTGCCCGCGGGTACGCGCTCCGACGGCGGCAGTGCGGAGCGCAGGTGTGGCTCCGGTTTCGGAAAGGGAAGGGGAAAGGGAAGGGGAGGAAAAGGGAAAGGAAGGAAAAGGAAAGGAAAGAGAAAGGGAAAAGAAAGGGAAGAGAATGAAAGGAAAAAGAAAGGAGAAAAAAAGGGAAGGGAAAGCAAAAAGAAAGGGAAGGAGGAGAAGGAGAAGGAGAAGGAGAAGGAGAAGGAGAAGGAGAAGGAGAAGGAGAAGGAGAAGGAGAAGGAGAAGGAGAAGGAGAAGGAGAAGGAGAAGGAGAAGGAGAAGGAGAAGGAGAAGGAGAAGGAGAAGGAGAAGGAGAAGGAGAAGGAGAAGGAGAAGGAGAAGGAGAAGGAGAAGGAGAAGGAGAAGGAGAAGGAGAAGGAGAAGGAGAAGGAGAAGGAGAAGGAGAAGGAGAAGGAGAAGGAGAAGGAGAAGGAGAAGGAGAAGGAGAAGGNTACCAGGTTCTAGCATTCTTCTAAGCATTTGAAATACCTTTGAGCACACACCGCAAAAATCTGCCCTGGCACATGCAGAACTCTGTACTCAGACATGTTCACATGTGCACAGGGGGCAACAATCTCTACATTTAAATATTTTAATGCCCTGATCAAATCTACCCGATTTTTCTTGCTATTTCCTTTTAAAGACACCCATTTGGCAATTTGAAGCAAGTCATCTTTTATCTGAATCAAACTCCCCAGGAGTTCTGCTTCCCCCCGAACACTTGGGGCTATAAATAAAAGGAAAATTTATACAGAGCAACATTTTGGGCTGCAACAGATATGGTATTTCATGGACGTTCACCACATCTTGAGGATGGGGTCTCAGCAATTAATAGTTTGCAGAAATGTGCTGTTCTTACTGTTTCCTGTTCTTGTTCTTGCTAACAACTTAAAACACCTGGCAAAGTAAAAGTCATGGGGAATTTTTCAAAGAAATTATATTTCTCTGGGAATCCTCCTCAACTACAGGCTAAAATGTAAAGGGAAACAAAAAGACAGACAGAAAATAGCTTCTGTATAAAAAACAGACAATAGTCACCTAACTGAGACCTGGGCTAAAGCTCTGTGTTACGTGTTTGCAGCTCTTACATGAAAAACCAAGGGTAAAAAGTTTTTATAGAAGACCCCAGCACATTTCTCCATCTCAGTGAAGATTTTATTTAGATATGAGTCACCAAAATAATTCCGTACTGAAACTCCCATCCTTTTCCATCCATCTTTCACTGCTTTGGTAATTATGAGGTCCTAATCCCTTTGGAGTCCCTCAGGGCAAACAACTCACGGTAGAAAGCCAAGCAAGGACAAAAAATCAAACCAGTCTCTGGAAATGTTAAAAGTGATTCCCACTTTGCAACACTTTGCTACAAAATGAACATAAAAACTCCACAGTGTTTTAAAAAAGAGTATGTCTCTGTCATTTAAGGTCCATAGATTTATCTTTTTTTAATGTATTTTATTTATTCTCCCTCCCCAGCAGTTTCTGGATGTTAAAGACTGGTATTGACCATTCCCCCCGTGCCCACTGATGATGGAGCTGAGTGGATTTTGCTGCAGTCTTTATTTCTGTTTCTAGATTTTCACTCGTACCATTCCATTGTAAACAGATAATTATTATTTCATTAGTGTTGCAATTCAGAATTAATTGGCTAATTTACACACGGATCAATTGCATAAATGTGATGTTTGTGATAGGTGCTTGCTATGATTTAAAGTAATTGTTTATTTTCAGGTTTTGGTTGTATTGTATTGCAAAGTGATTTATCTCCTTATTTATCCTGTCTCAGCACTGCCTCTTCTTTTTCATTATTTTTCTAAAGAGCTGCACTCTTGCTAGGCTGAAGCATGAACCTCTGTGGTGTGATTCTCTGGTGCCCCACTGGTATGAGCTCCAAAAACATCAGCCTGCTGGTGTTACCTGCTCACAGAGCACCACAGCCGTGTTGCCTGGCAGGAACTACCCACTGCAGCCTGCATTTCACCCAAATTCTCGTACCATCTTTATCCGCCATTCCTGAGCATCCCCACAGGTGACAAACTTCACGTCACCTCGGGCGCCGCTTTCTCTTTTCCATCCCGAGGAAAGGGCAGTGCTTGGTTTCCTTGCTCCTTTGTTTGCCCAAGTGGGAGCTCCCCTGAAGATGTTTGCAGCATGTGGCCCTCCAGCAGCTGCAATCCGCCAAGACACTGCTTGATTCCAAGGCTAACTTTAAATATAATTCCACAGGGAAATGCTGAGGCACCTCCTGGCGTGAGGGTTTGGATATCCAGAGGGAGCAGGAAGAAGGGATGAGAAGACAGTTAACGGCTTGCCCCCCGCAGAAACACGCCTTTCCCAGGCAATCAAAATGAATCCTTCCACCATCAGATTTTAGAGCTCCTGTTATGCTGCCCAGGCATATAAACACAATTCTGTGAATGCCAAAGATTAACTGCTGTAGAGTCTGAGCTGTTCTCAGTGGCCCTTCCCTTCCTATTGCAAATCCTTCCACATATTACCAGGGCCGTTCTAAAATCTGAGTTATTCAGAAACATGGCATTTCTCTGTCATTCTTTCAACTGCCTCTTCTGAAATGCATGGCTGGAAACAAACAGAGGTTACCCAGAAAAGGGATGCTACTTTCTCATCGAAAGGAATGTCTCTTGTGGGATGTATTTGATAAGGACATTTTATTCAAGACTGGAAAAACTACAAGTGAGTTATGCTTCGAAGCCTGTCTCAGGTTTCACCAGGCTGAGTGTTTCAGGGTGTGTGTGATATGTGTGGGTTGAGAGGTATTTTGGAACAGTTAAAGCTGTTCCCTTATTATGCCTTACAATGGCATTTTTGTACCTTTAAATGGAAGGCTTTGTTAGTCTCTGTTTTCCAGTGGCTTCCTGGCAAGCTGAGAGTCTTTCCTGACAGATATTAGAATCTTATAGCACTTCAAGAAAGCAGGTTGTTCAATTTATGAGACTTTTTTTTCTGAGGCTCGTCACAGTCCTGTGTCTGACTCACAGAGATATCATTTTTATCGGAAAAGGGGAAAAATTTCTAGGTTGTGATGTTTTTGTGAATAAAGTGCTGCTGCAAATTCCAGGTAATCTGGAACAAATCCACGGGGACAGAAGTGATGTGCAGATGATGTGATCTAGGTACAGCGTTTGTCTCATAGAGCACTACACACGTGCTCTATAGAATGTGATCTGATGCTCTGATGTCATCACCAACCCATACAACACATCCTCTGCTTTTGTCATTTTGACCTGCCCACCAGTCTAATTTCTAAAAGGTTTAATCATCTTGGCATTAGTCATGTGTCTACGATTTATCACTTCCACAAGTGAATTCACAGACTAGAGGTCAGCTTCATACACTGGAGGAAATCCTTTGTGAACAGTATCTTTTGGAGGATTTCAAGGCAGAGCATGTGCTGTTCCTTAATATCTTATCCTAACATAAACTTCAGGTCATGTTACCTGTTTCAAAATATGTCAGGATAGAAAGAAGAAAAATGAATAGATGGTCGCTTTGTAGTTTCTGTATCTGAAGATTTGTGTTTTTATACCAAGCTGTAAACTCCGAGGTATCATGTAAAACAAAAAGAAAAACAAAACAACAACAACAACAAAAAAACCCCACCAAAAATCAAAACCAAAACTATATAAGCATCAGGACTGGTGAAATCCGAAATAAGCAGGTCTCTTTGTGACTCTAAATAGCTCATTTATTAAAATCCCCCCAAAAAACCACACCTGATAAGTGCTGAGTATTTCCAGCTCCTACTGAAATAGAAAATTGCTGCAAAGCTGTATGGTGACTGTGTCAGGAAAAGAGGTGTGATAACCCACACTCAGCCTTCAGATCTCAGATCCAAACTGTCCATTTTCAGAGAGCCAACAGAGAGCAGAGCAGAGCCAATGTTTGTGTGCAGGGCAGCTAGATAATGTGCAGTTTTAGGAGTTCTTAAATAATCATTGATTTCAAAAGTGTTACAGCCCATTGACTCAAAAATCAGCAGCTTATAAAGACTCTCGTGTTCACATCACAGATCCTTGGCAAATGTACAAGAGTGATGCTGAACGTACATACTGAACATGAGCTGTATTTTGAATTTTATTAATAGATCCTGAGGTCACCCTAATTTCCCTCAGAACGTTTGCTGTAGCCGGCATGACAGTCCCAACCAGCTTGTTCTGAGTCAGCAGATCCCCAAAACAATTTGTGGTTTAGCAAAATAAATGAATGATGGGGTCATTTTGTGCTTCCACAAGAGCTGCTTTGTCAAAACCTCAGTGTGCTTTGCCCTTATTAATGGCTCTGCCTCACCTGCCAGTCCCCAGGGAAGGCTGCTCCTCGGGGAAGCTCAGTGTTTCAGGAATCCCATGAAGCCAAAGTGATGCACACACCACAGGAGGCTCCTTCTACCTCTTTTGGCTGGGGAATCTCCAGGACATCTTGTCCTCAGATATTCAGACAGTCCAGGTGCTCCCATCGCTCCCATGGTACACAGACTCTGTTCTTCCAGTTCTACAATACAGAACCGAGAAAAGAATGTTCTGGGGCTTCTTTCTATATAACATTTCTGTAAATTCCAGGGAAAACTTTATCCTAGACAACAAAGTTGCTTATTTCTCTCTATATATTAACATAAGTGCACAAATCCACTTTATAAAAATAAAGCATCAGAGGCCAAGAAATGGCTGCACAAATTCCAAATCATCCTTCTTTGAGGCACGTTGAGCTGTACATTTATGTTTTTGCTTGTTTGTTGTTGTTTGGGGTTTTTTAACGTTGCTGCCTTTTTTTTTTTTAATGTGGTTGAAAACTTGGAGATCTGTTAGGAAAACAAGCATTATGCAGAAAAGAATTTTAATGTATTTTGGTTAAAGCTTAGAAATGCATACCTGAAATTCATCTGTAGTAAACCTGATGAAAGCAACACTGGTGGAGAGCAATAGAAGGATTAAATGCCTGTTGTGCAAAACTTCTGGTACTCAACTTCAACACCATCACAGCCATGGTTGTTGCACCACAGTTTTCTGGAGAAGAGAAGACTCCCTTTGGCTTTAAGCCACAGGGATCCAACCAGCCCAGAATGGTGGCTTGAAACTCTTTCCTCCTCTCGAGATATGAGAGGCAACCATGAAGAACTAACAAAGCACAACCAAGGACGACTTTCTCACCTCATTTTACTTTAGCAGATTATTGGCTTGTCATTAAGGATCCATAAATATTATCAGAACCAAACAATGAAAGCGGACTGTGTGCAGTTGAACACCTTGTTCAAGGTGGCATGTAGGGTAAATAATATTAAAATACTATGTATGACAGAAAGTGGAACAATTTCAGCATGAAATGCAATATATTTAAATACTGTTTGGTATCTAGAGAGGAATAAAATTGTCAAAATAATACTTTTAACATAGAAACAAACATCAGCTGTTTCTCCCCAGCAGCCCGATGTGTATTCTTGCCATGTGCCGTCATTCCCAGAGTGTGCAATGCTGTCATGGAAAAAAACCCCACCACATAACCAAACCCACCTAGATCAGCGTAGCTTCAAATATTCCAGTGGAAAATCCTGTACAGCACATGTCATGCTGCCATGAGAAGTTTGTTACGTATTGTTGTGCTGGAGAGCTGCAAGGGAGCGAAGAATAGGGGAAATGCTTAAAGATTCGAGGGCAAATGACACCTCTGCTTTTGGCTTGTTTGCTTCTTTCTTGGCAGCGAGGGCTGCTCTGAGTGAGAGGATGAGGCGCTGTCTCTCCATTTAGGGATTCTGAGTTCATTCTGTTCCAGCCACTCTGTTTGTAAAGCACTGAAGCTGATCAGAGATTGCGGAGCGCTGATCAGAATTTCCAGATGTCCTTGAGAATGCCCTTCACCTTCGTAATCAAGCTCTGAAATGATAATATATTGATCGGAATGCTCCGCAGCAGCGTGACACACACAGAGTTATTGATAAGCAGATCTGATGTTTTCAGGTGACAAACAAGGGTGGGGGAGGCGAATAAAACAGGAATGCAAATCTGCCACGATCATCTTCAGCAGGGAAACTTGGGCTCTGTGTGATATTGCCTACCAAAACGTTTTTGCTTTTAGTCTGGGAACAGATTTCCGTCGGAATTTGTGGGGAATAATTTCTAATATTATTATACTAATGCTAATAAATACGAACCCAGCAAGGGAGGGATGCACCACTGGATGCCTCCCCGCTCGTCCCGGAGGCGCGGCCGCCCTTCAGCACCACGGCCAGTGCCGGGGACATCTTCCCGCGGGTTTAGGAGCGGTGGATCCCATTCCGCTCCCCCCGCGCCCTCCGAACATCCCGGGATGAGGCTGCTCCGAGCAGGATGAAGCGCCAGAGCTCCTACGTGCTCGCGTGGTTGTGTGAGAGAGAAAGAGGGGAGTCAGTCTGTAATCCAAAGGGGGGGAAAAAAAGAATTAGAGGTTTACTGCTATTGTAAAAGCTCCTGAACAACCAAATAATTAACTGTATCTAAACCCTGAGATTAAAGTTGAAACCAGGACTCTGCCTACTGTGCCCTGAGCCTTCACAGGCAAATTCAAGAGAATTATATCTCGAGTTATTTTAATATCAAAGCCTTTTATCAGAAGACGTGGGAACTGTTTCCCTTTCCAGTAGTGTTGGTGCACTGCCCTGTTTATTCTCCAGTTGGTATTTTTTGTACTTCTCAGAGATATATCAAAGTTTATGCAGTATGTGCAACTCGGAGGAGATGGAAAAGACATTGACAATATTAATTGTTTCATAAATAGTGCCAGATGGGATATGCTTTTTATACCCTTGGTTTAAACCCTGTTATTGAAAAACCAATACCCTGCCATTTGTTTATACTTTTCTTGGCGTACAGGGCAGATATATTAGAGGGAATGGAGCCGATAAAAGGTTACAGGCAGCTTTTTCCACTCTCAACTTTTAGGCATGGCCTCTTTTTCAAAAGAAAACTGTCTTTTATTTTGGAACATTATAACCATTCCACCTGTCTGTAAAAATGTATGAAGAACCAGAAATTACAAAGGACCAAATAGAAAGGACTCTTTGCTTTTAGGTGAGCACTTCTTCACGCAAGCAATTCCCTGGACTCCACTGCAAGCAATTCCATGCCTCCACAAGCACCTGCTGAGACAGAGGCATGAGGGGCTCCACCAGCCAGCCCAGCAGTGTGGGGGTCTCCGAGGCAAAGCTGCCGCAGAAACCAAGGCTCAGAAGGAAAAATACCTCTTTTCTTCGGTGGTCTTATTTGGATCCAAGAAGTTAATCACGGAGCAAAAAGTCCTGAGGGTGGAAAGACGAGCGGCAGCCAATCCCAAAGGCAGGACATGACTGATAGATTCAAACAAAGAAAATGCTCTGCAAATTAATTACTGGAGGTCTTGCAATGGTTTATAATCAAAGCAATGATAAAAGAGACTCTTGAAAAAAACAGTTTACACTGCAAGAATTTTACTCCTTGCAGCCCTTTTATTTCTTTTATTCAGCATTTTAGTCCCTGCAGGAAGGAACAAGAAGGTAGGTTATGGTGGTTTTACCTGGTAGGATGTGGTGGGTTTGCCTCTGCTTTCATTTTAAACGTATTTAAATCACGTTCTGTGCAGTGTCACGTGCAAAAGAAATACAACCCTTGCACATCTTTTAAACAAGAGTTTCAATGCTGTCGTGTTCTGCTATATTAATGTTATGGTGTTGGGAAGATATGTAGCATAGCAGAAACTGAGAGCTGCAACACAGGAAATCAAGACAAGAAAGAAGGAAGAAAATGCCACCCTATATTATTGGAAATTTCATAGAAATTCATGAAAATGTGCTATATGTACTTTTTTCATAGCATGGAATGGCTCCACGGCAGCCTTGAGTCACTTCTGCAGGCTACCAAGAACAAGAGTAATCCCTAAGGCACTTGCCTCAGGGGCTTCCTGGGTTTTCCTTTGATCTGTGCACAAGAAATGTGAAGCTTGATGTCCTGGTTTTCCAAACAGCTCTGCGTGGATCGTCTCCTACAACTTCAGGAGCTTTCTGTGCAAATACAAAGGTCTGGTCCTGTGGCAAAAGAATAAAATTCATTACCAGAGGGAACACCAAGGCATGGTTCTCTCTCTATTTCATTTCAGCTCCAGAGGGGAGGAGGCTTTTCTCGGCAGCCATAGTTATTCCAGAACTATTTTTTGCTCAGACTACAGTAAATCAAGAGTATCTGACTTCTTCAGCATCTCTCAGGCCCAGAAGATTTTTAAGGATGTGTTGCAGAAAAGCAGAAACTACCTGAAAAACACAGAGGAAGAAAAGCCATAGCCAGGGGCACCTGTGGAGGCCTGCATGGCACCAGGTGCAAAGCCAGGCAGAGATCAGACTTTTTATTTGCCTCCCAGGCAGAGCCTCTGCACACCCAGACTTCAGCAATACCTGGAGAGGACTGCCAGGTACCTACATGAGTAAAGAAAGCAGCAAGAATCAAGAAAGCAGTAAGAATAAATGCTGGCTGGAAGGTGCTTCCACTTGTTGCCAACAGCTTGTTGTAGCTTAGCCCTGTGATGTGTGAAATAGCCGTTCTTGGGACAAGATGAAAGAGAACCAGCATGAGCAGTGTCCTCCACCCTAAATCCTCCTGTGGTCTGCAGGAGTCAGTCAGAGGGAAGAGCATTTGGGTTACTCAATAAAAAGTACATTTTAAAGAGCCACCCTTCACCCCAGAAGTGATGCTCAAAGCACAGCCTTTCCCAGTTGCTCTGGAAGGCCAACGCAGGCACCAAGGGGGGGAATTTTTCTCCCTCAGTGAAAAAGCTGATGTGATAACTGGAGGTCTCTGTGCAAAGTAACCTTGATCACGTTCATCTCATTGTTGGACCCTCACCTCCAGCTCCCACATTAGGGAGCAGGCTGCATCCCACCCATGGCATCAAGGCTGACCCAGCAGCTCGCTTTTGCCACTCACCACATCTGCTGAGCTAATCTGAAACACCACAACCAAATCCCATTTCCAGCAGTGCACGTGCTTGCCTTGCTCCTCAATCTGCCAATTCTAATGACTTGCAATTCAATAAAAGCCTTCCTCGTGCTCTGGGTCTCCCTGCCCTTCCTCCCTCTGAGGCTGTGGCTTTCACGTCACCCTTCTCACAGCAGCAGCCTGTTGGGGCAGCAGGCAGCAGGATCGTGACTCATCACATACTGTGAGAAGTAATGATGATCCAAAAAGCAAACGGAGGTGGGCAGTGAAGGAGAAATCACTTATGCAAATAGAAATATTTGCAATAATGATCAACAGCATGAGCAGGAATATAGGAAAAATTACATTAGGCAGAGGAGCTTCATTTTTAAAATGTTCCCTAAGTGCTAGAAATCTTCCCATCTTCATTTTTCCCTTTAAACTCTGTCATTTGTACAGCCTATTAACCTTTAACTTTATGACTATCCTAACGTGAAATACTGGCAGCATTTAAGTCTGAGAATACTAGAGACCTACCTTCCTGGTTGGCAACAGAGGTGAAGCACTTTCTTTTAAATCAGTCATCTTTAATATCAGTCATATACACACAGCATCAGAGACACTATTTTTAGATTCACGTGCTGGTGTTATTTATAATAAATGCTCTACAGACCCCAGCTATCTTTCCTGAGAGATCTCACAGTTTCCTTCTTGTCTGTCCTCTCCCAGTACAACTCCCTAATTGTAGTCTTCAATTTTGCTCCAAAGTCAAAGAGAAAATTAAATTAAACCACTTCCTTCAAGCTCCCTCTTTCCTGCTCCGAAAAGGACAATGTGAAATTAATTATTTGTGTTTACAGGAGTTGCTGAGGAGTCGAGCCGAGGCTGGGACTTCACTGTGTGGAGCCCTGAACCACTGCAATTGCAGCCATTTCTGCCCTGCAGCCCTGGCAGTGTGGACGGGGCAGGTGAGGGAGGGTGATTGAGTGCCTTCCAAAAGGTGGTGAAGACGAAGTGGCTCATCTGGGTGGTGAGTGCTGGGGCCGCATCGATTCCACCTGCGGCAGGGCATGGAAGAGGTTTAGCACGGAGCTTGTGAGGTTTTAATTGTTACCATTATTTCAAACCAGGAGAGTGACAAGGGCTGCTCCGACCTGAGGACAGGAGCTTCTGTTCTTTGCCTCTAAGTCTCAGTGATTAAATAGCACCCAGGGATGGTGGGGGGATGACCTGCTGGGAATCTCCTCCGTGGCTGCCCCTCTGCCGGTCAGTGCTTTCCTCGAGGGCTGGACATGGCCCTAAGTGGGGCATCACTGTGGCCTGGGAGAGCTTCCAAAAAGAGCTCCCAGTTGGGAGGAACAGCCAAAGCTGTTACACCGATGGCTGAGAAAACATTGCCTCAGAGCTGAACCGCCAGAATTTATGTACACAAAGCCTTCCCCTTTTCCCCTGCTCTTTCAGGCTCGGCAAACCTTCGAGAAGCTCAGCAGGGAGTCCTGAAACAGCACTTAAAAGCCAGTTTTCCAGGCAGGAGCCTGTGCCTCTCTCCTTAATCAGAAAATATCCACCCCTGAGGAGAATGACGGGGATCACGGTGGCCCCGGCTGCCCAGACCTTTCCTGCACACTCCCCTGGTGGCTCAGGTGCAGGAGGAAGCCCATGGCTGTACAATGTCCCCTCTGTCACACCCCAAGTGCTCCCTTCCTGAGTAAAGGACACGGGCAGGGTGCTCAGAGCAGTGCTAGTGCTGGTGTGCTTCAGCTGTGCCCAAGGTCTGAACCAGGAGTTTTAACTCTGATGCAAACTCTTTTCCGAACTGTCACTCTCTTAGGAAACCTTCTGCTCTCAGGACTGCTCTCCTGAACCTGAAAACGTTTTGGCTTCTTCCCCCGCTCTCACTGAAACTGCAGACTCGCTTCTGGGTAGAAATGGTCAACCACCAGCCCAGGGAGGGCAGGGATTCTGGAAGGCATTTTGGCCATGGATCAAATTCAACCAAGGAAAATAAATACATGGGATAACTGAGGATTTGAGCAAGACTTGGTCAAAGGAGCAAATGCAGAGCTAAGCTTGCTCTTGTATTCTATGTGTACCCTGTCTTACAGTGCTCCAGCCTGTCCTTTCTGCTCATGCAGGTGGATTTCTGAGGTGGCAGAGGAAGCTGACAGAATTCATGTTTATGTTGGTGTCTACAAGCATGTCTGGATTTTCCAACAGATCCAAGGCATCCATGAGATGGAGCCGGGCACAGCAGGTTGTGTGGCACAGGGAATTCCTCAGGTGACAGCCCAGGTCTCACAGGGACAGCTGGCACGTGCCACCACACCCAGCGCTGCCAGCACGCCCGTGTGTGACTCTGCTCATGGCCCGTGTCACCTCCTACTCTCATGGGACCTGAGGAAAATCCCCAAAACTTCAGCAGGATTCAGCCACCTCATCGTGGAGCTGTTTTCCCAAACTCCAGCTGGGTTTTAGAAACACGTTTAATTTAGGGGCGCTCTTGGGCCCTATTGATTTTAATGTAACAATCCTATGTTTAAAACTTAGCTTGTGTTTAATTGCTGCACTGAAGAACAGCAGCAGGAGCTGGTGCTCACACGGCTTGCTGATCCAGTGCTGGGAGAGCAATGTCACAGCAAGGGAATCAAGGGGATGGCATCTCTCCCAAACCTGAAATCAGATGATCCCAAATTCTTCTTTTTACTTTGGAAG
>WBMZ01005009.1:17500-62458 GCA_013400975.1 Atrichornis clamosus
TGCAGGATCACTCATCAATTAGAAAGCTCTGGGATCTCAAAGGAGGCCATGCAATTTCAAGTATTTCTATTAGAAAACAAATAAAAATTCTTTATCTCTCTTTTCCTCTCCTTTCCCTCCTTGTTCCTCTCCACTATTTCTAGAGAGAGGTCACTTTGCAATTTCAGATCATGCTCCAAATGGCTTCATTTCTTGTACCCGTGGTTGAAAAGACAGGGAATGCTGTTTGGCTTTTCCAGACTGGTAAAAGAGATTAATGATGGATGCACTGGATGGGTCCATTTCTGCAGCAAGAGTTTTGTCCAAGTGAGAAGCAAAGGCTGGAGCACGTCATACATTTGTGGGGTTATTTGTGAAACTCCTCTCAAGGAAACATCTGTGAATGTCTCATTCACCCGAGAATGGAAATCAGACAGATCCAGGGGCGTGAAGGCAGCAAGGAGGGTGCAGGAGCTGGCTGCAGAGGATCAGAACTATCCAGACAATAGGGTGGAAGTGCTACTGGGACAGGTGGCCCCTGTGCCATTTTCAGCGGCAGACCCAGCTCGCTCCAGCAGCAGCCTCACGTCCTGAGCTGTGGTCACAGCCACAGCTTCTCCCATCTGGGCACAAGACCTTGAGAGCAGCTGACAAAGCAAAAAGGCAAAAATTGAAGAAAAGGCATTTTCCAGGGCATTGCTCAGCGAGATAACATTCCTGACATATGAAATCTTGGTTATTATGCTAACTTGGAAAAAGAAACCAAAATCACCAAAGGCCTGACACTGTGCCCTTCCCACTGCTCCGTCCTACTCACCCATTCTGGTGCAAGTTCACCAAGGCAGAGGAAGGACCAGGAAATCTCCTGAAAGTCCTCAGGTGCTGCCACACTTTTGGAGGAGTCTTCCTAAAATATTTCAGGAGCCTTACAGAGAAGTAAAGACATGCTGCAAGAAGAGAAAGGCAGCAAGAGAGAGTCTCAAAAGCAACTTTTTATTTCACTCATTATAAGTCCTATAGCCTTGACTCCACCTTTGCTGAACAGAATCCATCAACAAACAACGCAACCTTCCTCTTAAAACATCTTTTTAAACTCCAGGGATGGTGAAATTGCATCGTGTTCCCTGCTGCCAGGAAGGGAGGTCACCTTCCTCTAGCCGGCACCAACTTTGGAGACTTGCTGGCTGTGGAGACCCTGCAGCTCCTGGGTTTGGTGGCTGGGTTTGGCTCCTGGGACCCCAGGCTGCCTCGTGCCCCCAGAGAGCAGCAGGAGCCTTGCTGGTGGCCTGCTTGAGCCCGCGGGGTACAGAGCCACTACACCAGGACCCCCAGTCTCAGGCTGTGGCCACCTCGGTCCCAGGCTGGGTGGGGATGGCTGATGGAAGAATTTCTGCCTCCTCTCCAATCTGCCATTCAGATCCGCTCGACGACTGCCTGCAAGCCATTATTCCCCCAACTGTTGCTGATTTTTAAGCCATACAGCTGCTCTGAGCAATCCTAACCACCTCTTTGATTGTTCATTAGGGACCTGCACTACTCTTGGTTTATTCCATTTATACCTGGCTTTAACTAACAGTGGTTTTGTGCCCCATCACCTCCTCATTTTCAGACTGAGTCGCTTCCTGAGGACCAAACCATGCAGAGTCTCGCGGCTCCTGCGAGGCGCCGGGCACCTTCTCTTCCCATCCATTCCACTTAGGCACCTGCTTTCCGTGGAAATTGATGGTCAGCTCGGGCTGGATGAGTCCCGAGCTCGGATGCTGCACTCAGAGTCTTCACTTGCAGCAAGCACTGCTGCACGTGACTGCGCAGGACGCGGGGCAGAGCCTGCGCGGCCGTCGAGGACCGAAGGGCTGATCGAGGATCAATAATCACAATGATCAAGGTAACAGCTTCGGAATATTTAATCAGGGGCAACAATTAAGGCTCTTTTAGATGTTGCAAATGCAAGGCCTATGGTCTTGAATCCGAGACAAGTGTTTACCCTTAATGATTGCACAAGTTTCCCTAAATGATGCCCCCTCCTGCTCAAGCTCAGCTGCCTGCAGAGCCAGCACAGGAACAAAGATCACATGAAATTGCAATGAACTTTTCTCCTTTGCCACTTCCCCGTCACTTTTCAATAACGCCCAGCTAAGGATAAAATTTTTAATTTAACTGATAGCCAGGCATTAAGTGCTTCCCAAGGAAATTTTGGATCGAGTAGACTTGCCTTTTATTAAGCAGAAAAATCTGCCAGAATTCCTCGGCTGCTGGGGTCTGAAATGTTACTGGGCTTTTTGGCTTTATTTCTCTAAATGATATTCAGAGTTTGGAAGTGAAGAAGAATATTTGCTTCCTGGTAGCACTGAGATACAAATCTCTGTCTCTTTGAGAATGATAAAAGAAGTCAGGCAGGGTATTGTATACCATCTTGCATTAAGAAAAACTCAGAGGTTTAAGGCCATCTGTATTTAGATCCAAGGACAGATGAGACATTTAAATTTTAGTAGCACTCAGTTATATACCTGACATAGAGAAATGGCTGCAATCCTTTTTATCAGGCTGGAGAATAGGCATTAAATGACAAAATATTAGTCAGGCCATAGATCCCTGAAATGTATAAGTCCTACAGCAGCTTCATTAAATCTGTTTTTTATCAGGAAGGAGAGCAGGGTCTGGTATAACATTGCCAGCATTTGAGGCATTGGGCTTTTAGAGAATCACCGCCAGATACTTCATCCATCTGTCTATTTTCATATTTATTGTTTTACCAATCACTTTATTCATCCATCTGTTCATCTGTGTAAACCCATTTTTTTAAATTTTAATTTTTATTTATAGACTGACCTTAATAAACTCTCCTCAAGTACCGCGTGTTTATCACTGTCATGGATGAAAACGTTATTAATGACAGGAGGGCCGAGCGGGGAAGACGAGCGCCCTTTAAATTCCTTTTCAGCTGACTGGGCCGCGGCGACTCAGCTGGGCGGGGGCGGCTGGATCGATAAGGTCGGAGTTCAGGCGCCGGTCCCCTCTCCTCCATCATCCCCATCACCGCCAGCTAACGATGCCTGCAGGTGGGGCGGGGGCACCTCCCCGCCTGTGCCCGCAGGAAGGGCCGTGGGCAGCTCGGGGTGTTTGTTTTGAGGTGCACACGGGGGAAGAGGCGGGTGTCAACACAGGGAGGGCAGCCCGGCGTGTGTGCGGGGGACGGCGCCGGCAGCCGGGGGTTCGGCTCTTCCGGGGAAATCCTGGCTGAGCACAGATGAGGGACGCACCGGTCCCTGGCTGCTGTCCGTGCCGCCTGACGGCAGGAGAGGTGAGGCGGTTTTCAGCACGCAGTCACCGGGGCTGTGCTTTCACTCCGACCACTCCGACTGCTCGAATTGCCTCAAACCCAGGGCTGATAACCGCGACAGAGGCACCTGCAGCGGCCAGGGCTCTCCGTAGCTCACCTGCTTTGGGCAGCAAGCCACGGGCTTCTTTTCACAGGTGCACAGCTCGTAACGCCATTCAGAAAATGCTGCTGGCTACCACTAATCATGTCCATCCTTAATTTCCCTCAGCAACGTGGGAGATAATTACACGGAAGGTGGTGAGAGTACCTCGAGTGCCTCAAAATTACACACCTACGGATTAAGAGCGTTTCAAATTTATGACAGGCAATAGTCACAAGGTGGCTATAAATGCTTTACAGGTTCACTTAGTTGACATAAAGTCTAACCTTGCCACAAAAATACATTTTTATTCCGCTGGCTTAAAGCAGGTTTGATAAATACTCTCCAGGATAACTCAACCCTCGCTTTTTATCTTTGCTTGGCCCAGGTGCCGCTTGCGACAGAGTTTTGTCATGAAAGATGTAGCTGTGAGGCTGGGGACATTCCCCTCATGGCTTCATCTCACCTCCCAGCTCATTAGAAACCTTGGATTCCTGCCTGGCATTTTATTTTGACATCAGAGGTGTAAATCAAGTCATAAACATATTTAAACTAATGTTGTTGAAAATCCGTAATTCTGACAGTGAAATGAGTGACAAAAAGTGCATATAATATTTGGTGACATGTAATTTTAACTTCATCCAGTCCCTTTGCTTTTGAGACATTGTTACCTGCAGGATAAGGCAATAAAATAAGGATGTACAAGAATGTGTCAAATGTAGGGCTTCCCTAAATTACCCTCTCAGGCACAGATTAATACATTTAATACATTCCAGTCATGAGTGAAGTACTTATAGCAGAACAACTGCTCCTTCAGTGATATCATTCACTGGAATGAACTACAGCTAACAGTGACAAGCTGGAAAAATGCCCCCACTTTTCAAACTGTACAAATGGCATTTGGACACAGTAACTCAAAACTGGACACTTCATTTCAAGTTTAAAGCTAGTGGTCCAGTCAAAAGCTATTACTCCATCTTCTTTATTTGTAGTCCATGCTTTTGTGCTCTTTAAGAATCAAATAAATACTGGTGTAATGGTTAGCAACTGCCAGTTCAACGAAAAATACTGCTAAATTCGCCAATAAGTCTTTTTTCTACACACACAAATTTATGACATAAGAACTGAACCCATTCCTGTTACAATGTCTGGATAGTTTTTTAATGTAGAGGGAGACTCACTTTAGTGATAAGAGTTTAAACCTCAGCTCCTTTTTCCTCCTCCCTGGATCATACATCTGGGTGGGGAAGAGCGCGAGACAAACGGCCGGGCTGTGCCAGCCGCGGTGCGCTGAGCTGGCCCGTGCTCAGCGCCGTCACAGCTGAGGAAAGGGCTCCCTGTGGCTCTGCACTGACTCCTCTTTCCCTTTTGCATTCCCACTGGGATTATCTAAAAGCAAAGAGATTGTTTGCACTGGGATTGTTTAAACGCAGGCGCAAGGTCTGCGCCCTCCTCTGCGTGATTTTAAGAACTGGATGGAGGAAGGAAGGAGACTGAGCTGGAGCTGAGCTCACTTGATGCCTTCTCCTTCTCACTTCTGTATCATCCTCTTTGGTCCATTGTTTACTATTTCCACCCAGCCCCACCACTGGCTAAATACAGTTAGATCCCAGTTTGTGGTCCCCACCAGTGTCCTGGTACCCTGCACAGGGAGGGAGCAGCGCTCCCCCTGACCCAGAAGGGCTCTGTGCAGAAACAGAAGGGTGCCCAGGGAGTGGGGCTGGTTCCTTTCCATTCGTTGTAGCACCACGTGAAGGCTTCAGGGCTGGAGTTTTTAGTTTCTGGTTGATCTGCCTATGCAAAAGAAGCAATGCTGAGCTCTGTAGCAATCACATGCATCACATCCCCCGAGAAATCTCTCCTGCATCCCCGCGCAAGCACTGCACCAGGGGCCGTGAGGGTGTTTGGGAACGAATGCTAATTCCAGGCAACGGCTATCCTAAAAAAGTGCATCATTAGGGGCCACATCACACCTGGAAGAACGCTCGTGGACCGGTGGGTTACACTAGGAATTGTGCTGGACTCCTGCGTTTGGCTGATGTGAGACCTAAGTGAGGACAGTGTCATGAAGGGATAAATACTCCAAGTGCCGCATCTCCCCAGCCAGCTTCTTCACGGTGTGCTGCAGTAAATGCTGCATTAAAACAAGAGACAAACACCCACTGCAGAGAGCAACGGATTAGTTTCTAAAAAGAAAAACTCACAGCCTAACACTTCTTCAGAAAAGTACACAAATGTGTTTCCCCACACTCGTGAGATTACTTCCAACTTGTTTGAGGGGATGCCAGGAACTAAACCACAAGTAATTCTGGATTTTCTGAATATATTGGTTTTGTTCTCCAGCTTCCCCAGGTAGTGATTATAGGCCTGCTCATTTTTGTCACTTGTTTGATATTTGCAGCTAGAAGCAGAAAAAACATGGGGCTGTTCTCAGGTTTCTTTTCCACCAGTGCAGGCTCTGCACTGTTCCATCATCAAAGACCCACGGTATCTGAAACACTCAAGAAAAAGTTCTGGAAGCAGAAATTATTTTAATTTCTACAGAAAGGACTTATATTTCTTTTATTCAGTTTCTTAAAGATACTGATGCTGAGGTGAAGAAGGATTTTACATTCTAAGTAATTTCATTTGGTGTCATAATTACATCTTGATTAATTCTATCCACCTTGAAAATCATGGGGGGGGGGGGTTTCCTTTTTCTTATCTGCAGGGTACATTTTAGAGATTTTGCATTACTACGAGTAATGTGAGTTTGGAAGAACTGTGGCAATCTGCAAACAAAGCACCTTTTGGGGCTGAGAAGGGATAAATGACAGGTGAAACAGGGGCAGGATTGTCCCTGTGATCTCTGCATTGACATCATGAGGACACAGAGACCCTGGGAGCTTTTGTGCAGGGAAAAGCAGGCTGCTACTACACATACCTCTGCCACCCCACTTCTTGCACTGCTGGCACCAAAACCAACATGCCTGTTAGCATTTCCTTCTGGGAGAGAAGCTCACCTATTTTCCTTAAAAACCAATCTAGGCACTGGTTCATATTAGTCCACACCCAATCCCAACCCAGCTTGTAAACGCTTCGAAGCAGAATTCTTTTTTCTATTTTGGCTTTTGCCCATCTGACCGTGGTTTATATTCATCCTGTACAATGGGCCACAGCTAGGGATCCTGGATCAATACAAGTAGGAATGAAAAATAACACTATGTTCCAAACTGCTGTGACTAATTCCTTGTATTAGAAATACAAAAAAACAATTCAATCCATATTGCAGGATTTTATTAGAGGCCGAGTACTGATTCAGAATTTCACCTTCTTTTTCATGGAATAACAGCAAAATATATCCCCAATTCTGATTTTGACTCATTAAATCTTGTTGACAAAATGATTAAAGAATTGAATGAAAGCCTTTTCAGAAGAGCTCTCCTCAAACGGAAACATGGAAATCAGCCCTCAAATATGTCATCCTTGGAAAACCCAACACGACATGAGGAGACCTGGTTGTCCTGCTGCAGTGCCCGAGCAGAACACGGAGCACAGAGTGAACTGATGAAATAATTGGATTATACATGCACAATTCAGACTCTCAGTTACTGGGTGCTTTCTTGCTCCTGGTTTCCACAGGGAAGTCAGGTTTTTGTTCCTTAAGTCCTTGTACTGCTTATTTACATATGAAAAGGTAAGTTTATAAAAGAGCTTTCCTATTTTACTACACCTAATAGTTAATAATTTAAATCTGTAGCCATTATCATCATATAGATTGACACAAATGGCATATGGATCATTCTGGGGATGAGGGTTAGTTTCTTTTAAGCGAGAATTGTTTTAGTTTTTGCAGGAAATTAATCAGGGGAATGGGCTTTGTGGAGCATGGAGCAAATCTAATCTGTTCTTTGTTCAAATTTGCCTTGCTCCAATTCCTAGCAATTGTAGACAACATGCTCTTTTGTTCAGGAGCCACTTGTTACATGCATAATTAGAGACTGCAGTAGCTGTGTTTAAAGAAAAACTGTTTTCCAATGTAATGTGTGATCTTGATAATAGTATTTTCATCAAAGGTAGCAATTACATTCATTAAGCTGGGACTGGCAAGGCAGCAAGGAAATTAAGTGGAAGGTGAATAAAAAGCTCCCCGTTCCTTTTAAAAATCTCTGTCTCTTTATAAGTTGAAATGCACCACGTCGAGCTGCAAACTGGAAAATACATACTGAATATAAGGAAAAAAAGAAAGAAAGAAAGAAAGGAAAAAATAAAGTCCTCCTTAACCTTTCTGAATAATGATCCAGAAGATATCCTAGGGACACCTACTATAGATGCACTTTTCAAATTAAAGGGCTTTATTCTACATTAATTTCTTATGCAAGTTTTAAACGAGCTCAACATATGATTCAGGTCTTTAAAGGCTCCAGGGCTCTCTAGGATTAATTCACTGTTCTTTTCACACATGAATTAATTGTTTTGTGTTCTCAAAAACAGCAAACAGCACATAAATCAACCAGTTTGGGAAAGGCGCAAGGCTGGTGCCTTTTGCAAATCACTGAAGTTTACTCTTTACACTCCATTATTGTAATATGCAACTTTTAAAGGAAAAATTGGAAAAGTAGGACATGTGTTCTTAATTCTAAGTGGATTTCTTGAATGCATAACTCATTTCAGCAATTTGATTCCTTGAAAGACCAAAGTTGTGGAGCACTGAAAAGCCGTTGTTCCAGCACTCTAATTGTATTTTTCCCAATTAATAATTCAATTACACATCACTAATGTATTTGCAAACATTCCCACATATAAAGGGCTAGTAGTCGTGACGGAGTTTTTACCCTCTTTTAGCCTTAAGCCTTGGAAGAGTGAGATTTACAGATGGAAAAATGGGAAAATCTACAAATGTGAGCCTGGATCCCCGGGAGGGCCATGCCCAGCCTGCAGGCTCCCCCGGGCACTCCTGCTGAGCACACACAGCAATCCCATTTTTTACCTCCAAAATGCAATCCTGGTTTTATTCCAGGCCCTGTATCACAGGCTGGGAAATGGGGTAAGTGTGTCTGGGCCCTTGTACCTTTGCCCTGTGTGGACAGAAATGGGAGCACACCACCACAGACAAGTGGCTGCTTCAGATCAGGGCTGAGCCGTAATTTTGCAGGAAAATCCCCCCTTTCAGGGCCTTGGCAAGCACCCACCAAAGCAGGTGACACCTGCAGCAAGGGGGGAAAGATTAATTTACCAGCACTCACAGCAGGACAGGTCCTGAGGAGGGTGATGGCAGAACTGTGCTCCCTCCTCAGCAGGATGTCCCAGCCCTCTCCCAGCTCACAGCAAGAAAGAAAACTGCAGCCAGAACCCAGCTGTCCATAACTCCAAAAATAACTGTTTCTCCCTCTGCCCTTCCCAGAAATAGAACATGAAACCACAGCATCTTGGCCAAATTGGAATTTGCATAGTTCTGCGAAGCATTTCCTTCAGTTAGGAATGATTTAATTATTCTTCACTTCCTCTTCTAGAAATCATTCCTGGATAATGAGGTTAGCATAGAGCAGATATGTTTCAGTCAAGGAGTAGATGTAATTTAGTGCCAGAAGGCTTTTACAGTTAAAAAAAAAAAAAAAGAAAAAAGATTTTTGGACACTTCTAAATAGAAGCAGCAGGATAGAGAAGGTTTGCTATTAAATTAGAATAGTCTGAGACACCAGACCATGGTGTGCTTTAACCCATTGCTGTGTCAGCCCCTGAGGAATCAGAGCACAACCACCACCCTCCTGCAGCCCAGATTCTTGCACAAGGATAACAAGGCACATTTTAAATAAATATTAAATAATGACAAGCTGTATTACTGCCAGAGAATTGTTTGTCTCTGCAAATTGGATCACTGAAGTCAAAGTACAGTAGAGCTAAAATACTCCAGCATTAAATGGAAGATCTATGGCTGCACCTTACTTTGGTCCTTGGAAACTGTGAATCCTGCATGGCAGGCAAATGTATTTTATGACAAATATCCTGCTGAATCCAGCTTTTATTAGTCAAGCAACAGTCAAAATAACCTGCCCTATCAATCAAATGCAGGCGCTGCTGCAATTAAACTCAGAAAATTATTTTCCTTCTAGAGCTTGGTTGGACAGACATTGAGAAGATCTAAATAATAAGGAATTTAAGAAGGGAGCATAACAGTTTGTGTTTGGTTAAAAATGTACAGTGGAACACAAGGAGTTTTCCTCTGAACACGAAGAAAACAAGACTATGGACATAAATAGAGCCTTTGTATCATTTAACCATCTTCTAGTGCATCACAGGGAGTCACAAAACTTTTCCAAAGTTCGGAAAGTACTTAAGCTGAAAAAAGTGCTTTGCCCAATTCTTATGGGAACAGTTGGTGCCAATATCCTCCACCTCAGGAACAGAAGGTCTGATGGTCTCTTTCCTAAAACAGCACCAGCTTTGCCCCTAAAACATGTTTGCTCCATACCAACTCTATCTTCAGCAGCTCCATTGACATAAGTTCTGTGAAGCTTTTCACTATTTAACTCTGTTTCCAGAACCTTAACTTTTATTTTTTAATTATTCCTGGATTATTTTTATGTCAGTTTAGCAAATTTCTTCTACAGAAAACCAAAAAACATCCAGAGAAGCTAATGTCTTTCTAATATGTAATTATCATGTCTTTGGGTACCATCTAAACAAAGGCAGAAAAACTCAGCAATGCAGTATCAAATTAAAACTGCTCTGGTTATATTGAAAAACTTGCATTTAATTTGCATATTTAGGATACAAATTAGTGAACAGAAAAATCTTACAGCGTGTCCTTGAAAACAATTCAGGCCAAAAATATCCCAGACACTTGCAGCAAACGTAACATGATGAAAAGGACGATCAGAAAATTACCCTGTTCCACTGATGAGTGGGTCACTGCTTGAGGCTGGGATGAACGATCCTGACTGAAGGCAGGACCCGGCCCCTCAGGCAGGCTGTGCCAGCCCCGGGTGTCTGCCAGAGCTCCCCGCGTCCCCTGGAGTCCCATGCAGAGCCCTCCGGCCTGCTCCAACACGGAAACTTTCCAAAGCTGCATCCATCAAACTTCGGGGACACAGGGAGCCAAGCTCCACAGGAACCCACCCTTTTGCAGCTCTGCTCTTCCCTTCACTCTCTCTACACCAGGAGAGAAAGTTTTCTCACAGCTGGAAACAGACCCCTGCAAAGTGCTCAATGAACGTATTTTTCTGCATGTTCACAAGCCCTCGCTCTGTATATTAAATAAAGCCAGGTCTGAAGGTGCTGCTGACTTGGCCATTGAGACCCAGTTTTCTGTTGGGTGCTTTTTCTTTAGGAGCTGTAGTGAGGCCACCTGGATAACTTTTAAAAATTTGTCCAAGTCCTCCAGTATGATAACACTCACTGACGCAAAGAGAGAGAATAGTTTCAGAAAGATGTAAATCTAAATGACCTTGAAAGACAAATATATAAAAATGCTATTACTATGGAGACTGTGCATATTTTTGATTTATATTTTTAAATATTTCACCAGAAAAAATGTTACAGTGTACACTGTGTATTCTTTTGAACATTAATACACCAATATGAATGAACATTTGACTCTATGAAATAAGCTGTTAGGAAACACACTGGTTATTTCTAGTTACCCAATGTATTAGACAGTTACTGCACATGAACAGAGTATTTCTGGAGCATAATAAATGTCAGAAATTTCACAGCAGCTTAATAACATCCCTGGCATCAGACGAGAAACTCCCTCAATGCCACTAAGCTGGCAAGTTAGTTACAGCAGCTGATCTTACAACTGGCTTATTTAGCTGCAAAGATGATGGCAAACCCCCTTTGCGAGGCTGGAACTCTGGATTCGCTCTGCTCTGGGGTTTGGCTGGCTCTGGAGTGGGCTCAGGGAGGACTCCTGCTCCCTGTCCCCTGTGTGCACAACCAGCCAGGCCCCCAGCTCCAGGCACTCCAACCCACAGCAGGGAGACTTCCAGCCCTGTCCCCTCACCTGGACACAGAGCAGGGGGTTGCCCTCCAGGGAAGAGAATTCCATGAGAAAGGCTCTGCAGTGACTGTTTTTTGGTACAACATGAGGTGACATAGACTGTGAACATTCTTTGGGAACAATACAATACATATTCATCTGCTCTCTCTCTTGATTCGTGCCTCCAGCACCCCTGTGCACAGAGATCACATCACAGGTAAGTATTTGTGAAGTGTTTGTGGCAGCTGTACTTTCACCTAACCCTCACAGGAGATCTGTCACAGTGCTACACCGAATACATTCTGGGGCTGAGCAAAAGCATTTCTTCAGCTTTTGTGCATCCCATACAAGCTCAGGGAAGTCAGGCAGCTGCTTTCAAAGCAGACTGGGCTTCCAATCGAGCTTAGCTTGGTGGAAAAAACTTGAAATGTGTCTCTCACCAGAAGTTTTTCAAGTGGAAATGCAATAACATGTTAATTAGAAAAGTCTTTACATAGCAAAAGGCTCCCAAAGAACAATTACTCTGTATTTCATGTCAGTCTTTTCTAACACAATCTTTATATGGGGAAAAGAAAATACGAAAGAAAGAACAACAGCACAGAAAACGTGATATAAAATGTTGTATTTGAATGTTTCCCAAGTAGTGATTAAACCCTTCAGTGGAAATCTGCCTCAGACCTTGACCATCAACCAGAACAGAACTGAGAAACCTGACAGATGACACAGTTGTTCTCTCCTGGTATAAAAACAGCAAAGATCTGATAACGATTTTAAATGACAGATTATTAGAGAACCATGACCTGATATACAAGATTAGCATTGCATCAAGTCAAAATTAAAATTCAGGCACTTTTTAATACATTCTCAATACAGGTCTTTTCTTCTAAGCAGGGAACTCATATGCAACATTTGATACTGAAGCTGCTGTTCCAGGACAACAGACTAGATGCACTGGGCTGACTGAGGGCAAAAAATGGGAAAATTAATTAATAAAATACATATTGAGTATATAAAGCAGCTTTTGTCATTAGCACAGGAAGCCTCACAGCATTCCCAACGCCAGCTCTGCAGCCAAATGGAGAACTGCAATTTATGCCCACCCATAAATGCCTGTCCCAAACCATAACATGGGCTGGGGAGCACGGGAAGCTCTGAACAGTTCCTGGACAACAGCATGGCACTTCTCATTCCTCTGTGTTTAGAGCAGCAGTGGAATCAGGCTTGAGGGGAGGAAATAATGCCAGGCTGCACAGGGCTTGGAGCAACCTGGTCTAGTGAAAGCTGTCCCTGCCCATGGCAGGAGGTTGGGACTGGATGGGATTTAAGGTTCCTTCCAACACAAACCATTCTGTGATTCTCTAAGTTAACTCTTCCCAGGATCAGTGACCAGAATAGCCAATGCTCTCCACAGAAGTACAAACAACAATGAAAGATACTTGGGGTTGTAATTGATTTGTGCACATATTCCTCCACAGAATTTTGTATACAAACACAATACATATATTTCTTTCAAAACTGTGTACAAAATACAGCATACGTAACAAAGACATGAAGTATTTACAGTTGTAACGTTAGTTAAAGGTTTAACCTTGCTTTACTGAAAAAGAATCCCTGATCAGCTACTGCTGAATAGCTGACGAGGATGTTCAGGTTGTTTCCTGGACTCAAGCATCCAAGATCAGACTGTAAGGAATCGCGTTACTTTCATTTTTTCCTGATTATTTTTTCAAATTGATATCTGGCACAGTTCTACACAAAGAGGCTGTCCTTTTACATAATCCTGGATATCCAGCCCTTAACAGTCCTTCCAAGAGCTCTGCACTTTCCTTCACAAAGGGTTTGCTCCTGGCACTGTGTTAAGTCAGTTAAGTACTGCCACTCATTTCTCAGTCTCACACAAAACTGCACAAGCCAAGATAAGGCAGGGTCTCAAACCAGGAGATCCCAGTAAAAACTGTGAACCAAACCCTGACCTCTGTGGAAACTCACGTGAGCAAAGCAGGTTAAACTGCAGCAGCTGAGGGCTGCCTCAGCTCAGCACAACTCAGCACATTAATCAACGTTAACTCAAGCATTTTGTAGAGTGGTTATGATCACTTCAGCTTCACAGACTATGTTGAGCAGAATAACTGTAGTTGTATCTCGTGGTGTCTGTAGTCTTAACTTTAATCTAAATTTCCCCAGCTGTTTCAATTCAGCTGAAAGAAAGCCTGCAAATACTCTGAAATGCATTAATAATGATAATGATTAACAATAAGAGTAATAACAATAATAATATTGCTAGAAGAAAACTTCAGAAACCACCTAGCCTACCCTCTTACTCTTGTATTTTTGAAAATCTCAAAGCTCTTGATCAAACTGATATGGGAGGGGCTTTTTTATTGGCATAAGGATAACTACCACAATAATTCTTTGCCTATCAACAGGCAAAGCATGTATGTAGGGGGATTAATTCACTAAAGTAGTTACTCCCCTTTGAAATCAGAAAACTTTGTAATAGTGCTTTTCATCCTTGCTCGTTTCTTTCTATAAGGCACTGCAGTCTGCTTGTTTTACAAATCCCACTTGTCAAGTGTCATTTGCCCTGGTTTTGCTGGAAAATCCTTTGGGAGTCTCAGCCTATAATATTCTAAGCTCCACTCCTAGTGAATCATCAGCTTTAAAAATGAGATTCGTCCAAGTCAGCCAAAACCAGAAAACCAATCCTACCCTCCCCAAAACACTTGAAACAGATTGCCAATTACAGCAATTAGAATGATTTTTCATATATTAAGCTTCCTGTCTCTTGATTATTAGTTAATTAGCTCTCCAGCACTGAAGAGGTTTCTGCTGTAAATAAAATGTCTAATTTTAGAGTAAACAGAGAGAAATAAAAAAGCAAATACTTCCCAACCCCCCACCCTTTTTCTCTCTCTCAAAAAGGGAAAAACTATGCTAGAGAACCACTAAGTTCCAGGAGCAAGTTTTCCAGGCTGCAAATTAAGAGTGCCTCCCTTTAAAGTTTGTAAAATGCATTGAATGTGGAAAGGCCACTGTGAGGTAGTATCACAGCACTCCCATTACCCAGCTTATATCTGTCCTTTTGCAGAACTACTAGAGCTTTTTTAACCCCATTTCAGAAAGATTTCAACTCAACCTTTTATGAAAGGAGAACTATAAATAGCCTCTTAGATTAAAACCCTTAACAGCCGAGAAGGCTGGAAAGGGAGGTGGATATTATCCACCTTTCAGGAGTACAAATTGGGGCTGGAAGGGCTTAATTACAAAGATATCCTCAAGAACACACTAAGGGCTGCTCTAAAAATGACTCCAATTACAGCAGCTCCACAGACATCACTCCACCTGGGAGAGAGGAAACCACCACTTCCCTCTCTTTGCACCCCATGCTAATAGAGGCAGCACATCCCAGCAGCAGCCTCACACCACACGACAGCTCTGCTGCACGGGGAGAGTCCTTTCTCCCAGGTGGATCAACAGAACCCTTCCCACCAGGGATCTGCCTTCCTTTGTTTTCACTCTGACATCTCCAAGTGGAGACGCACCGCTGGCGTAACCTAAGGTAGCTAAATCCAGTGCGTAAGTTTGGAAGCCTCTCAGGCAGGAAGAAACACCCTTAACTCACACCTTGGATTTGAATGTGGAATTCATGATTTCACACTAATTACTCACTGTCCTGAAACGGGGAATTTATGGTTTTCCCTCTGATTTCATCTGTGATGATGCATTGTTAGTTATGATGTCATCAATGCTTTTTTGTAATTTCAAATAAATGGGTAATTCACAATCGATGTTCAGGGAAATAATTTTCATTAACAGTCAAGAAAGTCCTTATGGTTTCAGTACTCCTGTGCTAAGAATTTTGCAATTGTGCTCAACTGGATATTTGAAGTTCCTTCATATATTGTACCTGAAATCAGAAGAAAATAAATTAGCATATTATAAACCCACAGTGATTTGTGAAGATACCCGTATATCATTCTAACAATCCAGTTAGAACATTTGAATTATGAAATGAAGCTTTACTATGCAAGTACTAACACAGAATTATAATTATTTATATAATATGATAAAATATAAATGTTCGTATTTGATTATCTGTAACAATTTAAACACTCTTCTGGCTGGCACAACATAACGAAAAGACATTTTCCTGAAAAGTAATTCTTAAATAGCCAACAAAAATTAAGCAGTTCCAAATGCTATTATAATAGAAACCAAACGGTAATATTGTTAAAAATGTCAAACTGTTGGGTCCAAGGACTATCCTGATAAACAAGGAAGCCTTGAAAATAAAGCTCCCCACAGATTCAGATCTTAAAGCCAAAGAAGACATATTCCAATTTTTTAACTGAATTTTTAAGAGAATGGGACACAATGTGTCTGTATTTTATTGGTATCTAATTAAATATTATAACTAGCCTTGCACACAACATACATTTATACCCAAAGTTTTACAATCTGAGACTTTGAATTAGTGTTGAAACAGTCTTAGTGAAAAATTATCTTGGAAAAAAAGCCAGTTATCCTCAAACTTTAATAGCACTGATGCTGTAAGAGATACTTGGTAAGAAAGTATCACTCACCTATCTTGCAATCACGGTAGTACTTCTCTATTGGGTAATTTTTTGTGAATCCAACACCTCCCATCCATTCAACACATTTACTAGTTGTCAGTGTTGCAACCTATGAAAAGAGTTTCAGAGTCACAGGATTCAACTTTATGATAGTGGTAGTAAATCTTATTCTTTGTAGCTATTTAAAGTAATAACGAAACTGTGAGTTAAGAGGAACCAGAACAGGTGGGAAGAAGGATTGATATAATAGTATTCATCTTCACTACGCTATTTTAGAATAAAAAGGACATTTTTCTAAATCAGAGGACAACAAGAATTCACTAATTGTTACAGCAACAGTTCCTGTGCTGCACTATGGCAAAGATCAGCAGTGGGATGCAAGACAGCAACTGCAAAGAGGCAGAAGTGACCCTGTTTTGAATGGTTTTAAGACTTGCAGTTGTGACCAGCAGAGCTGAAAGGGTCAGAAATGAACTCTCACAGTGTCAGTTCTCATGCCACAAAAAGAGAATTCTAAGAAAATGACATCTTTCTAGGTAAATGAAACTATTAATTCACTTTCCTCTTTTAATGTTGTTTGGCTTCAAAAATTTTATTTAGGGGCATGAGCAGTTTATTCTTTGTTGACTTTAGATTCTGTACACAGATTGAGAACCCTGGAATGGTTTGGGTTGCAAGGGACCTTCAAGCTCACCTCATTCCAATCAGGGACACCTTCCACTAGAGCAGGTTGCTCAGAGCTCCATCCGATTCGGCCCTGAGCACTTTCAGGGACGTGGCATGCAAGATAACAGCACATCCCCAGATTTCACAGCAGCACATGAATTACGAGTTAGAGGTGGGGTAAGAGAAGAGACGTAACCAGCAGCGAAGTGAGCCCAGAGAACGAGGAGGCTGCAGTTACCTCAGCAGTGTAGTACTTGGCCATGCTGGCCTCCTTGACGGCCGGCCTGCCCGCCTCCGCCAGCCGCGCCACGTTGTAGGTGAGCAGCCGCGCCGCCTCCAGCTGCGTGGCCACCTGGGCGATCTGGTGCTGCATCCCCTGCAACGGGCACCGCACCAGTCACACTGAGCCAGCACCTAGAACTCCACCGGAATTCCCAGCAACGATCATTCTGTTCACTATGGAACGTACCTGCGCTCTAAATAAAGCCACAAAATCCGCTTGGAAAGTTAATTCCGTGTTCCTTCTGCACCTCTCGACTCTGAGGTTGGGAAAACCCCTCGGTCACTGGAGTGCTTTCAGGAACTGCACTCCTGTTTTGTCCTTCCCTGTTCTTGGATTCAGGAGTACTGGGGTTCTTTTTGCCTGACTGGCTGGACAGGAGGGTTACCCATTTGCGCCCATGAACATGAAGGAAAATTTGATCCCAATCTTAACATTCTCCTTGGGACTGCAGAGACTCGGGGAGGTCAGAGCTGTGTTTTCATTCTGCAGCTGTTTATGGAGAACATTCAGACAGTAACAGGTCTGGTTCCCTGATGAGCTTAACCAAGGAAACTTGTAAACAAGTATTTCTTGAATAAAGTGGAGAACTAGCAAGGTGACAACTTCTTCCCATGTCCCAGAGGCACCAGACAAGAGTTAGGAGCAGCATAAAGGTATAGAGGATGTGACTGAGGAATGGATTCAAGGGGAAGGAAAAAGGTGATGGAGCTCACATCTAAATGGCTACAGAAGAATGGGTTTATTTAAGAAGACCCAAACATTATGATGACTGAAAATGAACATTTAGTGGTCTAAAACACAATGAAATCTTTCATCTTATTAGAACATTAACACCGTTCTCTCAAATTTGCAGAAATATATTCGCAGGTCAAAATACCAAAATGATTTGGCAATTATAAATTCCATTTCCCATTCAAAAGACGCAGTTCCAATCATTTCCTAGGTATCTACGAGTGCTTCCTAAAATTTGCATAAATTATGAGTAGTGCTAATGTTCCTTCTCTTCAGCTGAGATGTAGGTTTCTTTTAACGAGAAAATTACTATAGTAATTACAATTACGTATCTTCCTTATTAAACTATACATCATTTTTGCAACAAAGAGTCTTTTTCGTTGTAAGAAACAGATATTATAATGAAAACTAAATGTCTTTGTATAACACAGGAAATCTAATAATTCCATCAGTTTTCCTCATCTTTTTATCATTTCTAGTGTCTCCAGAAAAAGGCCTTCCCCTACACCTCTTGGAAGGGTATAAAAAACTGGAACACATTCAGCATAGTGTGATATTAAAATCAGAAGAGAAGGGAGTTAAATGTATATTATTTTCAAAGAATATCAATAAGTCATCAAGCAAAAGGAGTTATGTCAATAATGGGTCTAAGTTTTAAATTATTTGTGTGGCACTTGCAAAGTCACACAGTACTCAATAATTTTATGTGGCAGATGAATGTTCATCCAAAATTTTTTTGAAAAATTCTTCTCAAATATCAAGGAGGGGAGACATGACAAGGTGGAGCACACATTCTGCAAATCATATTACTCATTTTACTGTGGTCACTACTGCTTTCCTGGAGAAAACTTCCCATGTGTTCATTAACAAGTACCTGGAAATCAAACACGCTTTTCCCAAACTGGACTCTCTCCTTTGTGTAGGGAATTGTACGGTCAAAACACCCCTGTGCCAGTCCTAACATCTGTAAGAAACAATAAGGATATGGTCAGAAAAAATGGGTTAATTGAATGTACCTAATGGAGATGATAAGAGTTGATCTTCTTCTGGTCAGGCAGGTTGATATTCAGGAGAAAGGTTATTTTCTTCCTACCCAGAGATTGTTAAAACTTACACAAAGCTAAAATTCTACTATGTAGAATCCCAGCAGCCAGAATTTTGCAGTTATTTGACATACTGAGGTGAGTTATTCAAAAAAGATTTGAAGAATAAGCCTATTGCATGCTATTCCATTTCTCATCATAGGCAAATATCTGTGAGAACACTACCACTAATTTTTGAACAAAACTTATGGGTCAACTGTGGTTGCAAAAATATTAAGTGTTTCTGGGAAAATTTGTAATTACATGAGAAAATGACTGTAAACTGAAGATCTATAGATCTACATTACCCTATTAAGGGAAAAATAATTTGAATGATTAATCAAAACTATTTTCATAATCAAAATAATTTCTCATTTTCTACAGAACACCAGACTGCCAGAATTAGCAGTTTATTACAGAAGTTAGAAAATTAGTGGAGTGGAAGGAGAGAGAACACTTCTTCCAGTATTTTCCAACTCTGCAGAACAATTGTAGAAGAATTTAGACCAATTCTGTCTTTCCACCAAGACGAAAGCAGTCAGATGTCACATCAAGCTGCTTAGAAAAACTACCTTTAGTGATGTAAAACAGTCCACGGGTATTTTTGGACAGAGCCACATATTAAGCTGAAAGCGAAGGGCCAAAATAAAAGCATGACTGACTGGGTTCAGACATCTACTCCTTAAACATTTAAGATTTTAGAAAAAAAAATTATACATAGGAAAATAATCAAAGAAAATACTGCAATCTGCTGCTAATCAGTCCCATTATCAGGTTTGTTACCTCCTTATATAAACTATAAGAGCCAAGTACATCAACTTCAGCACCTGTAACAATATATGCAGCTGCCTTGCATTAAAGCTACCTGAAACTGTTTTCAAAGCCACAATTACATTTTATAAGACCTTCATTATCTTTTAAAACTATTACTACTACAAAACTAAACTCAATACTACAGGGCTTTAGAGCTGCTGTTCTTGTCAAGTACATTTCTCTTCATTTGAAGGTGCCAAGAAAGCAGTAACTAAGATATAACAACTACCTGACCTTAACTTTTAATTAAGGTGTAACTTGGAGTAATTAAGAGTAAAATCCAGACCATGTATTTTACTGCCAGAGCCTCTATATTATTTATATCTCTGGGAACAATGGGGCCCACAGCCCTTTTTAAATGCCATATCAGACAAAGTTTAATCACAGATAATCTTTAGAAATGATGGAAAAGCTAGCCCAATTATCAGCACAGTGCATTGCCATGTGGAAAGTCTAAATTTCATGAGGATGATTACTTCTGGTCTGCCTGCAAACTAGGGGAAAAGATAAAGGAGACTGGTAGTACAGACATAGTGCACAACAAAGCAGGAACAAAGAAAAGATTACTTTCAAAAGTAAATTAAAAATATAATATAAACAATTTTATCCCAAGTCATTTTATTACAGGGCTGAACCTGATTTCCATTGAGATCTGCAGCAATCTGAGATCCAAACTGACTTAATAGCAAAATAAAACATCTTGAAGTAACTCCAAGGTCAGTAAATATTAAGATGCCATACAGTGCAATTTTCAAACACAACAATGAACTGGAGCAGTTCTGCTACAGAAAATCATACTTATTTTTAAAATTACTTTTAAAGATAAGTTGTTGGGAAAATATCAGTTAGCATTAGGTCACATCTGCCAGCCCCACGCAATCACAGTTGGAAGCATTAATATTATACATTTCAGTGTGTTATACTTTCAGAAGTTACTTTTCTTTGTAAAATAAATTTTCATAACGGAAGGTAAGAATGCTGACATAATTCAGCAGCAATAAGTTAATGACCAAAGACAAGCTAATTGCCATTTAATGTTTTCTAAATCTGTTGCTTATGTCACTGCAGGAGAATTTTCCCACTGGCAGTCGTTCCCATTTTCACTGTAACTTTGCTACAGGAACAGTGACATCTAGTGGCAATTGAGCTTTTAATAAAGCGTTTTCTAAATCGTTTATTCTTCATAGCTTTAAACAGCCTACACATTTCAGTCCACACTCAGGTTATACACTGGCTGTACTCCACAATAAACCAAACCACCCACCTGTGCAGCAATCCCTATCCTGCCAGTATTGAGCATTTCAATGGCATACTTATAGCCTTGTCCAACCTGTCCCAGGATATTGGTCTCAGGAACCTAAAAATTAAAAACACCCCATTACTCTTGTTCTATTCAGCTTTGCAACTGCTATGAGGGTTCACATCTGAATCAGTGCACGTTTTATTAAATGTTCCTCGTAAGTGAAGGCATAAAGCATAAACCAGACATTTGATTCTAGGAATACCTGATTAGAACATCCCCAGATTCATGTGGTTATAAACTGAGAAAAAATGCACCAAAATTTAAGAAACCCAACCCCCCTCAAGACTTCTTGTGGGAGGAAAATGGCAAAATATGCCAAACAATCAGCGCGTCTAAGGGAAAAAAATAGGGGATTTAGTTAATTAATCTAGTTAATATTATATAGTTCCAATGATACCCAAATGATGCTTCAACAGCTGAACTTACAATACCTTCACGTTGTCAAAGGTTACTGGGCAGGTAGAAGCTGCTCTGATGCCCAGCTTGTCCTCCTTTTTCCCCACGTGAAGCCCCTCCATGTTGCGATCCACAATGAAGCATGTAATTCCCCTGTATCCCTGGGGGGGACCACAAATAATCAAGAACTGGTTTTCATACTAATATCAGAAAACACTGATCTCAGTATCTTGATACTGAATTTTTACACTTGCTTAATACTGTTTTATTAAATAACACACCGGCACTGTCACCTGGTGCTAATTGTGCTTATATAATGTTCCACTGTGATGCAAACGAAGAAATAAACCCTTTTCTTACTTAGTTAAAACAGGAAATTTTAATTTTAAAAATAACTAATCTCCAAGTTAAAATTTTAAGACTGATACTGGAAGGAGTTTAAAAAAAAGTTTTGAACAATTTAGTTTTGTATTTTATAATCACCATATTAGGACAGTACATTTTAAAGTTCACACTTGACTTTTCTCAAAACCTGTTCCCTATATCCAAACTGGGGAGAAACCTGACACTTGCATATTCAGCTATGTGATTTTTAACTTGAACATACTCTACTATAGGATACTTTTTGGTTTCCCAGTACATTTTGCCTTTTAACAATAGCAATTTGTCAGCTAAGACAGAGGGATCAAAAAAACTTAAGTGTGTGTTCTGTTACTGAACACCACCAGAGTTGTGCTCTTCATATAAGCAAATCTGATTCTAACAACTTTATTTTCCCTGGTTGGAGGAATTTATTAAATTGGTCACCAAGTTCTCAACTTTTGTTGGGAAATATTTTTAAAGGTTTGCTGTCAGCTAGGAGAAGGTGCACAGAATATTAACCTTTAACATCAGATCATTAATATAAAATCCACGGTTTCACAGATCACCAGCTGTCGCTGAAATGCAACAATTCTGTAGCAACTTACTAAGGATGGATCTGTATTTGCCATCACAAAGAAAACTCCTGCATCTTCTGCTAAGCTAATCCACATCTTTGAGCCATTGATGATGTAGTAGTCTCCTTTCTTTTCAGCTCGAGTCTTCAGAGAAAAAGCATCACTGCCAGACCCAGCCTCGGAAAGACAGAAACTGCCTAGCTGTCACGGGAAGGGAAAAAGCCATTTTCATTTTCACAAATACAAACAAAAAATTCTAAAAGGAAAATACTTATCAACTAGCACAAGTCTCTTGAATTCAAACATTTTAACCTATTGCAGTAAAGTAACTGAGTTTCAGATATGGAGATTAAGAATAGAAACACTATGTAATTACACATCTCTCAAAGTCAACTGCTTTACAGTTCTTTCCACAGTAAATTAAATTTTAATGAAACTAATAAGTGCCTTTCCACTTTTACCTCTCAGCTACTGATGACAGGATGTATCTCTATCACCACAGATCTTGGCTTTAACTAGTGTTTCAAAGTTCACATGTATTTTCCAGAGCTGCAGACACACATTAGTCACTGAAAAAAACCCCCCACTAACATTACTAAACTATAAGGTAATTTTAATAGTTAAGTAAAGTAAGACTTTGACTCACTGTGTCTTTAGACACCCTGGGCAGGTAAGTTCTCTTTTGTTCTTCTGTTCCATAGGTGGTGAACAACTTATTTGTTAGAGTGTTTTGGAGCTCACACACAAGAGCCACAGCTGGATCCACTTTGGCCAATTCTTCTACCACCAATATGATTGAAAAAAATGAAGCTCCAGTTCCTCCATATTCTTCCCCAAGCTCAATACTCATCAGCTGAAATGGAAAAGGTGGAAATATATTAATCTGTTGGTTCTGATAGCAGGAAAGGTTAAAATTGAATCCAGGAATGAACACCGGGATATGCTGGCAACTTAAGTCCTCATGGTTGCCCAGTAAGGCATAGAGGACTCCTGATACTCTTCCATCAACACTTAGAGCCATGGCCTTTCCAACACCAAATTATGCTTATCCAATTAAAAAAAGGGGAGACGAGGAACTAAAAGACAAGGTGAAGTATGTGATATGGGGGAGACAGAAAAAATATTATGGTAAAAGATGGAGAGTGATAATAAAGTCAAAAAGAAAAGAAAGTTGTCTTGTGGTTGACAACTCCAAAATTTTTAATGATTCATTAGTTAATTTGAATGATATCCCTCAATCTTTCAATCTAAAAATCTGACAAGGGCACAGTTAGAGATTCATAAAATGATGTTACTTTCCAAATAAAAGATTAAGCAAAAGTGTGCAGACCCCTTGTTCAAACAATCCCTGTATTACAGAGTCTTCCATTTTCGAATTCTCATCCATTTTTTGCACGAAAGGTGCAACTCGTTCCTGAGCAAATTTGGCCACTGTAATGAAGAGAAGAAAGAAAATGTGTAAGCATTCCAACAATCTCCTTGGGGATCAACAGAACAGGAATGTGGTGCTTCTGACAGGTTATCCACAGGTCCCCTGACTCTCCCAGACAAGTAGCCTGAGCGAAACAAGGCGTACACCCTCCACAACAAGCTCAACATTTAACAAGAAATAAGTAATGAAAATAAAATTTTAAGCTAAAATTTCCCTTCTAGTTAAAACATTTCTGAATTTTAACTGCAGAGATAACAGTTACCCATATTTTTCAGCATGGCCTCCTCTTCGGTAAACGTTTGAAGTGGAGCACAGACAACTCCATCACTGGCTAGATTTGGCTTGAGTTCTGATTTGGAGGATCTAAAAACACAGGGAGAAACCCTCCAAGGAGCCAAGTATGCTGGCATGTTTCTTTTCAGCTGTTGGCAACAAGTACAGAACACACAAACAGTTAGATCTGTATACAGACAGCAATACCTAACTTTACCCAGTGTTTTTATTCAGTAAGTGATCAGGAAATAAAACATACATACAATGTCTAGTTTGAAAGCTTTTGAGAAGATATAACCCCCATCCCCTGTGTCCTAAAAGAAAATATCCTTTACTTACTTTTCTTTTAACCCCAAACAATTTTCTTTTTGGAAGTTTACTAATACAATGTTATTCCACAAAGTATGCACAAACATTAATTTTAGTCAATTTTGGTATTTACAGCAAATAAACCCAGCTGATAATATTTATTTCTATAGATGATTTTACAAGTCTACTGCAATATTCAGAGTAGTATGTGTATACTGGAATGTCATTAATATTTTCATTAACAAACAGTCTAAGAGTAAATGTGAAATAAACACAGAATGGCTTTTACAGGCCTGTCAACTTTAACTACAGCTTTCTCCCTGGTTTTCTAAGGACCAGCAACTCTTGTTTCTAAAGCAATCTGACAGCATTTCATCTGGATTATTGGTATTTTGCTGTGAAAGGGCCTAACTTTTAACTGCACTGTGGATTTCTGTATTCAAACTGAATTCTTATCCATCATTCAATGGTTTTCAGAATGAGCAGACATTTCAGAGACAAAGCCCTGACATTTGAATGCTTCTGTAGAGTTAACTTCTAAACAGTGAAAATCCTACAGTTAGTACGCTGATAGTGTTATGTAAAAAATAATTAATGTGTCTTGGTTGATTTACTTTAAAAGCATGGGAAGGAACTAAACTGAGGAATTTATGCTTAACTCCTCCCCATTCATCCAAAATATACAACGATTTCAAGAAGCATTGGTTATCCAACCAAGAGAGCAGAGGCATTACTGAGCATTTTACTATGGAGAACAGCTTTAAGAATATGTGGCAAAAGTCACAAAAATGACCAGACCAGTGACTTTTGGGAAGAAGTTACACAGAGTGATTGTCAGGACATAGATAATGTGACAAGTAATTGGCTTTGCCCCTTGTAGACCTATGAACTGTTTTGTTTTCTTAGATTTATTCAATTACACCTTACAGCAAGCTTTGGAAAGCTAAGTTTGGTTTGAAGGCCAATATGCCTTCCAAGCACAGAATAATTTATTAAGATTTCAAAGGAAGTTGGCATAAAGGATATGATCTGGCTCAAAAAGTAATGGGCTACCAGTAGCTAAAATGTATTCCTGAAAAGCAGTATTCAAAAAAGCAGCACAGTTTGACTGTGCCTCAAAAGAGGGACAGAACAATGGCTCTGCTCTCACAGCTCCCCAAACCCAACTCACTCTGGGGCTGATGTCCACAGATCAGATCTTTGCTACAGATTCCTGTCACTTTTGCTATGTCAGTGTGAAGCATGGAGATATGAATGTCTTACCAAGACAGCTGCTGACAGAAACCCCCAGAAGAGACACAGCTGTGCCATAAAGTATATGAGAGCACATGTCTGCCAACACACATTTTTGGCAGCACTCATTCTTAACCCCAAAGTGAGCAACAGACTGACTGTGCCCTAACCAGGCGCCTGGTTAGCTGACAGAACACAGGGCAATTCCACAAGGCACACTGTGATAGCAGCATTCCTCAAAAAGCAGCAGAAACTCTGGGGTCAGGAAGTAAAAATTCCTTTGATCCTTCTAATAATTCACCCTCTTTCATGTTGGCTTTCAACACTTGTCATCTCCCTGGCTGAAGAACTGATGTAAAACAGATCGATGAACTCGTTTGGAGACAAGAAGCAGAAGTCTACTATCATAAGACAACTCTAACTTCAGCACAGTTATGCATTAAAAAAAAAAAAAAATCAACAATAAACAATAAGAGGTAATAAAGACAATGAATATTGCTGTGACATTCAGTGTTCGTTCACATTCAACAGCAGTGGTGACACAGAACGAGTTCTGAGGAGCGGGGCTGATTTATGAGAACAACGTTTGGATGATCAGCAAGAGCTGCAGCACTTTCAAATCAGGATTAAGTTACTGGAGTCACTGCAGCTCTCCACAAAAATAAAGAAAACATTGTTTTATAGCGATTAAATACAAGGCCACCGTGTGCTGGAAGCAGCCAGTCAGGAATGAATTATTTACAGAACAGCAGCAATGCTGGGGTCACCTGACACCCAGGTGTGCAAACATCCACCTGTGCAAGCCTAGCCTTGGCAAGGGCTGGGAAGTAAAAACCCAAGTATACACATGCACACTTCTATTCAACACTGTGCTTCCTGAGCAGTAACAGGGCTCCAAACCACACACACTTCCTGCTCCTTCCACCAGTTTATTTCCAAAGAAAAGAGCAGTTTTCCTCCATGGTGGCATAAATGAGAACCACTGAGAATATTTCACCAGTACTGACCAAGAGCTGTCAGAAAAAATATACTTGTTAAATACACGAGTGAAATGGTGCAACAGGAAAAAAGGAATGCTCCTAACAAAGTTACCTTGAAAAGCTTGGGAACCAACAGGATGGATCCAAGGGATGGGACTTATGCTGGCAATACCCCCACACAGAGCAGCAATGCACAGGTGT
Source organism: Atrichornis clamosus (assembly GCA_013400975.1). Taxonomy (NCBI): domain Eukaryota; kingdom Metazoa; phylum Chordata; class Aves; order Passeriformes; family Menuridae; genus Atrichornis; species Atrichornis clamosus. The sequence continues at coordinate 44,074 of WBMZ01005009.1, forward strand.
ACCAGAGCAGTAACAGCCCAGTGTGGAAATTATGTTTTAGTTCAACATTTAGATTTTAAAATTAAATAAACAATCAAGTCACTACATTATTGTTTACTTTTTTATTCTTGGAAGCCACTAACTTTCAGGCAGTTATTTAAAGTGCATGTACATTGCTTAAATCCTTGGATACTGCTTCCCTGCCCTTTTCTTCCTCCTCTTTTTCTGTAGGTAGTGATTTATGCTGCTACAGGATTCAGACTGCTCACCCTACTAAACACGTGCATTTGAAAACTGGTTTCTGGGTTGCTGATAACATTGATTTTTCTGTTTATCTCAATTTTTACCTCAACCTCAGCTTTTAAAAGATCAGTTAGCTTAGCTTCCTTCTGTTTGTTTTACAATCTAAAACAAGATTTTAATGCTGGTAGTGTTAAGATATAAACAGAGAAAGACTAAAGCAATACATTTTCCTAAGCTCACTTTGCTTTCCTTGATGACTTCCACTCCTGTATCCATCCTAGCTGGTTTCCAGACAGCTTCTATTTTCCAGAAGAAAAGCTCCCTCGTGGGAAGCTTGTTTGCCCTCGTTTCTGGGGCTTGTTTTCTTTATTTCTATTTATTTCAAATGTCAGGACACACCCACGAGCTGCATGAGGTCCCAGGCCAGCATGCCTTCGCACCCTGCACAGCCAAAGCGTGTGTGGCACTGAAACACGGCTTCTCTGATTATTCTGATCACACCTCCGGTGCCACAAGTGTTTAGAAAACCACAGAATATCCTGAGCTGGAAGGGACCCACAAGGATCATTGATCCAGCTGCTGGCCCTGCACAGACACCCCAATAATCCCACTCTGTGCCTGGGAGCGTTGTCCGAACGCTCCCGGAGCGCTGGCAGCCTTGGGACAGTGAGCAGAGCCTGTTCAGTGCCCAGCACCCTCTGGGGGAACGTTTTCCTGACAAATAAGTAAAGGAGACCTCAAAGCGCCTCTGCTGCCAGCACAGTGCCGCCTCCTCTCAAGCCATTTCACAACCTTTCTTAGCACGAACTTACCCAACACCACCCCTCCATACAGAAATCCATAGGGCAGAAGGAGAAAGGGCTTCCCAAACCCCTCCTTCACGCCTTGCAGAGCTGCCCCCGCAGCCCCCGCACCCTGACAGCTCCCAGCCCGGGAGCCAGAGACCCCCGCCGATGACCGGTACGCCCGGGAGGACAGGATATAGCTTTCCCTTGTCCCCATTCCCTTGTCCCCTCTCCCGCCCTCAGGCGTCACCTTCGCGCAGCCCCTCAGCCAAGCTCCCGCCGCCGCCGCCATTTTGGCGCCCGCCCCGTGACGCGACGCCACCACCCACGTGACGTCAGAGCCACCGCTCCGTGACGTCAGAGCCAACACCTCCCTCCCCGCCCACCGGCGCGCGCGGGTCTCGCGAGACTGCGGTGGGCGGGGCCGGGCCGGGCCGGGGGAGGCACAACAAACATGGCGGCTGTGGCGGGAGGCGGGAGCGGCGCGGGGCGGTGGCGGTGAGTGTTGCCTGTCTTCCCCTTCTGTCTTCTGTCCTCTCCTTTCCTCCCATTCCCTCTCCCTCCCTCTCCTTGTGGGGCCTCCCTCTGCCCTGACGGGGCCGGACGGCGGGGGCGGTGGGCAGTGCCTGGGGAGGCCCGCGCTGCTGCTCTGGGAGCGGGGCCAGGTCAGCGGCGCAGCCCCGCGGCTGCTCCATTGACCTAAAGCCGGGGAACAGAGTCAGAGAAATCACAGAAATTACAGAATCACACATATTACAGGATCGCTGAAATCACAGAATCACAGAGTGGGTGAGGCTGGAAGAAATCAATCCGGTCCCATCTCCCTGCTCAAGCGGGTCCATCTCAGAGCACATGGCACAGGGTCTGGGACATCTCCAGTGAAGGAGGCTCCACACCTTCTCTGGGCAATCTGTTCCAGTGCTGTTAACTTCACTTTGCGCGGAAAAATTCTCAACGGTAAAGAAGTTCTTCCTTATATCTAGATGGAACTTACTGTGCATCAGTCGCATTGCTGGGCCCCACGGAGCAGAGCCTGGTCCCTGCTCTGTCCCCTCCCTGCAGACACTGACAGAGATGAGATCGCCTCTCAGTTGTCTTTTCTCGAGTCTGAACAGCCCCAGCTCCCTCAGCCTTTCCTCGTCAGAGAGATGCTCCTGTCCCTTCAGAATCCTTGCTGCCCTTCACTGGGTCCTCTCCAGGAGCTCCGTCTCTCCTGTCCCGAGGAGCCCAGAACGGGACACACGGGTTTTCAGGAGGTTTGCCATGGCCGTGTCGCTTCACACCCTCTCGTGGGGCGGAGAAGGAGGTGCGGGATCCACCGAGGGTGTTGGAGGTTGGTGACCGGTCACGGGCAGCCTCTGACGCTGTGATTCACTCCCCCTTCCCACGGTCAAAACTCCTTGAGGAGAACCAGAAAGGGCTTGCATAGAGTTCGGGATCTTTCCTGCTTTGGTTTATTTGCCCTGGAAAAGATGGAACAGAGAGATCCCCCCCTTTTGTTCCCCTGGATTCTTTAAAAAAAGGTGGGAAGCATACATGTGCTTGTAGTAATTTTATTCTCTTACTGCATACAAGTCCTGATAGTTATTCTATTCTCTATAATTACTGCAGGATTAATTCTGACTCTCTGAAACTACCGGGTTTACTCTGTATGAACTATTTTCTTTATTATAGTTATTTGGGCAGAATATTTCATCCTGGCACGTTCTTCTTTGACAACAAACTGAGTTCACCTCGGTGCTGTGACCACTGTTCAGTGCAGCAGTTGTGCCTGTGTAGAAAATGAGTAACCAGTGTTCTGCTCCTGGTTGTGTAAAGCTGGAGGAGGTGTAATTGTATCAGCAGAGCTCGAGTAACACCCGGTGTGAGCAGCCCCTCTCCCTCCTGTGTGAAACACGAGCTGGGCTGCTCGGTTTCTGGTAATTAGGATTGCATTTACTGGTTTGCAGGAGTGACACAGCAAGGATCAGACATGTGTCATTCTCCCCTGAGAAGGAGAGCTGCTGGGCTGTATAGCTATAAAAAATACCACATAAAATCATGAAAGGTTTTGAGGATACAAATGTGAGCTTTGGGGTGGTGCATAAATTGTGATGACTTCCCTACACTGATATAAAGAAAAGGATGAGTGTTTCCACGTTAAATCAATGAGGTAGAGAAAGGAAGTTTTATGCAGTTGATCCCAAACCTGTTTTTGAAATTTTATGTGGTTTATGTGGTTTTCTTTCAAATTTAAATGTTACTATAAAAGCAATCAACCAAATCAGGTAAGGCTGAGAGAATTGGGATTGTTCAGTCTGGGGAAGAGAAGGCTTTGAGATGACCTAATTGTGGCTTTCCAAGGACGCCAAAGATGGAGAGAAACTATTTACAAGGGCCTGGAGTGACAGGGCAAGAGGGAATGGCTTCAAATTGAAAGAGGATTCTAGGATTAGATTGGATATTAGGAAGAAATTCTTCCCTATGAGGGTGGTGAGGCCCTGGCACAGGTATCCCAGAGAAGCTCTCGCTGCCCCATCCCTGAAGTGTCCAAGGCCAGGTTGGACAGGGCTTGGAGCAGCCTGGGAAAGTGGAAGGTGTCCCTGCCCATGGGCTTTAAGGTCCCTTCCAACCCAAACCCATCTGTGATTCAATGAAATTAGTTTTAGTGCCTTACACAAAGGCACACATGGATTTTCCTCTGATAATGCAAACATTTGATGTTGTTTCATGTTGAACCATTCAACGTTTAGAATGGGTTAATTTTAAATTGTTGTTTCTTCTTATTATAATTCATGGAAAGTTGTCCTGGTCAGGACTCTATGTTACATTGTCCTATTTTTCTTTTCATATCTTTAATAGTATAAATATCTTTAATATTATAATCCTGATGTCTTTGGTTTATTGCAGGAGACACCAACAAATGGAACACAAATTAACTTAAGCCTACGCAACGCTGGTGACACCTGAAAGAGGGTAGGTAAGATTGATATGTAATTATCGGTTTGAAACTAACTTAATAGTGATAATAAATCCCAGGAGTTGAGCATTCTTAGGTAAGATGTGAAAGAAATACTCATCTGGATGCCAAAAATGAACAAACACTTGTAAGTAGCATTGCATACACAGGAGAAGATGTTTAAATGTGGTCTGGAACTCAGAATTTGAGTTTCTATAGGCCGTCTAAGTAGCTATTAAAAAAATAAAGGATATTTATTGAAATTGTAGCATTTTGAATTATCTGTGTTTACAATCTGCAAGAGTAATAATGGCACAGACTTGTTATCCTCCTTCCAATTGAATCCCAAGTTTTTCTTCCCAAATTCATTGTGAATTGAGACTTTGTAGATGTTTGTTATTTACAGTCCCCAAAAAGAGCCTGACTACTGATTTCTGGCGCATATTTTAATAATTTCAGTGCAAAATAATGGTTTCCCAACACTGCAGTTGCCATAACTGACTAACCCAAATCTGGGATTTTTTGGAGCCAGATGTTCATTGGAAAAACAGTCAGTGAGACCGAAGTGTCCTTCAGTGAGATACAGGAAGCAGAGGATGCAGTCTTTGAAAAGTTCCTGCGGGAAGTGTAATTGTTCTAGTAAAACTTAGTCTAGCAGAGTGTTAGAGGCTCTCTTGCAAACATACATATTTTCAAAATTCCTTTCTTTCAACTCAAGAGGCTTGGGAAGAGTAATGGACTCAAATTTCCCTTTTATTCCTTCCAGGGAAAGTGGAGAAGCCGTGCTCTGTGCCTTTTATCTGACGTGTTGGGAGTACGTTTTGGAGCATGTTTGCTACTTAGCAAGGAACTAAAATTCAGGTATGATCCATTTTTTTTAAAGAAGGGCAAGTTGATTTTAATTATTATGTTACTTTATTCTTTTTTCATTTTATTTATTATTTTATTTTTATGTCATGAGGAAAGCAATTTCTCCATAAATTGTTTTTGGTGGTCTTTAGTGAGTTAAAAATTGAAAAAATAATATTCTTATGGTTGTCAATTTGTGCATTGAGTCATTCTGCGTGATAAAAGTAATCCTGCACTTAAATCCAAACCAAAACCCAAACTTGTTTACATGAATGCATTCAAATTCAATGACACTCGTGTTCTGAAAACATTTTTCCTTCTAGGCACGAGAGGTTGTAAATGTAAGAGTCAATATGGGGGAAAAGAAGGCAGAACCGTTGGATTTTGTGAAAGATTTTCAAGAATATCTGACACAGCAGACTCACCATGTAAATATGATTTCTGGATCAGTTACTGGAGACAAGGAAGTAGAGACTCTCCAGGGAGGTGAGCTGATTTCTGTACCATAAATTTGATTTTTTTTTAGAGTGACTGCACTGTTTACAGCCCAGGTAATACTGCAGTTGTATGGAAGCATTTCTGAGAGTCATTTTCACATCACAGAAGATGTGTGTGTACCTTTGTTTTAATCAGGGCATGTTTTCATAGTTCTGTGTATTTAAAGACCAAGGGCGTAGAGAAGCAAAAGATATTTGGCGTTTGCTCACAGCGTGACAGATGGTGTCCCACAGATTCTTAATTAAAGTCTGTGTTGCATTGTTCACAGCTGGGACAGAAGGTGATCAGAATGGTCTGGATCATCCTTCTGTTGAAGTTTCACTGGATGAAAACTCAGGAATGTTGGTGGATGGGTTTGAAAGGACATTTGATGGAAAGTTAAAGTGTCGATACTGCAACTATGCCAGCAAAGGAACAGCACGGCTCATAGAACACATCAGAATTCACACAGGTATGGAATATTCTGCTGTACTTGGCTGTCAGGGCTTGGGATATTCACTCAGTGTTGTGATTTGGATGTCAGGAGTTGGCAAATTCAAGCAGTGTGATAGTTCTTAACAAAAACTGGGGTTTGGGAGGTTTTTATAATCTATTTTTGTAAAGGTATGGCATGTACCTCTTTAAACTGCAAATTTCTGTAGACAATTATTATTATAAGTAACAGCAGAGGAGTAAAGTTTAGCATGAAAACTTCAATGTAAATTGAAGGGCCTTAAAAATAACTTCGTTTTTCTGTGCTGATCAGAAAAGTGACAAATGTACATGTTGCTACATGGAGATTTATATGCAATTTTCTTCCTCTCTTGTTTAACTATGAAAATATTCCTGTTCTGCACAACATTCTAGATGTGGCAGTACAAAGCATAGTAATAAGAATCAAGTTTTCTTAGTGGTTAAATATTCAAAAATGAGGGCATATCATCAAATAAGTGATGGATAACAGTAATGAAAAGAAAAAATATCAACTGTGGCTTGTTTAAGAGCGTTTGACACTGTTAGGTATGTAAACCTGAAAAGCAAAACTCTCAGTAAAGGTTAGAATATCCTAAACTGTTCCTGAAAGCTCCAACTTCATAGCAAATGAGAGGGAACAATTGGAAGGTGCTTGTGAAGGCTGTCGAGTAAATCACACCAATACAGAAGACTTTAGGGCTCTTAAGTAGAGTAGTAGGAAAAAAATTGAGTTCTGCAAAGAGTGAAGGTTTTTACAGGTTTCCAGTCTGGTATGGAGTGTCCCAAAATTTCCAAGTGTCTCATTTCAGTGGTCTTGGGTAGGTGGCATTTTGGGACTCACCTTGAAGGAAACACATTGTTGTAACTGGGATGTAATTGTAGCTCTCTTCAGGTGCATTTAGGCAGATTCTCACTCTGCTGGGAACCATTCCTTCCACACAGTAATTCCCTGGATGGATTTTGGGCAAGTCAGTGCTCCTTGACCCTGCAGTGTTGGCTTGTTTCAACAAGGCCTAGTGGGATAGGAAATGGCAACCAACTAGAAGTCAGAGTTCTGAGGTTCAGATTCTGAAGATCTGGTAAATTCTTCTCCCATGACACCGTGAGCTATCTCTGTGTGTAGCTGTTGCTGTTCTCCAGAGGAAATTTGGTGGAGGGATAAAGTACCTTGGCTTGTGTACCTGCATGTGACACAGCACTAATGCCATGGCTTCGGAGCTGGGTTTGGTCTAGTTTTTCTTAAAGCAGACACAGCTTCACCTACCATTTGCCTCATATGGGATGTGGGCAACAAGAGATATTTTTACCAGCTTTACTCTGTTGCAGAGCTGTTGCTGAGCTTGTGAAAAGAGGGTCATGGAGTGGGAGAAACTGTACTGCAGACTGACACAGTTCAGTTTTAAATAGTACTTAAAGATGCTGAAGTAACAACTTGAAAATTTCACATCTCTTCAGATGTGAAATTCAAATAGCTGTTGCCATCTGAAAACTTGCATCCCCAAGCTCACAGAAAAACCTCTAACCCCACAGCCGTTAGCCAGAAGCAAACATTACATGAGTTACACAAATTTGGGGTTTAGGGCAAAGCATAAATACTTGGGGTTTGTGCCTTGACCAGTGGTTTGAGTTGTTCCTCATGGTTGTAGGGAGAGAGGGATCCAGGTCTGTCTGTCCATCAAAGAACTGCAGCAGTTTGGACACACCTTCACCCAGGGATCACTTCATAGCCAAATTTATGGTTCAGACATGTCTGATGCAGGATGAAATACCAGTAACTGTTCAGCAGTAACAGTTCATTTCCCTGCACCAACCTGTTCAGTTTTAGAGCATAGATAAGGATCTCAGGCTGCTTTTTTGTTTCTCTGCATAGTTTCCCCTTTGCCTTGTTCCAGTACATTTCACATCCTTAATTTTGATAACAGCACTACATGTCCTGATGGCAGCACCACTTTGCCATGACCTTAATGGCTCTTCAGAAAGCTCCATTTGTTTCTTTGTAGAGAGACAGGGGATTCCACAATAGGAAAATGTTAGTTTGGTTTGGTTTTCTTGGTTTGGTTTGGTTGGTTTTTCACTCAAGGGCAAGGAGATCCAAGACCTGAGTGTTGTTTTGCCTGGAAGCATGGCAAAGAGCCAGGACTTGGATTGCATGTGCTGTGAAGGCTCAGACGAATCTGCATTAAAAAAAAAAATAAAATAGGGAAATGATAGCTGACTCACAGCCTCAAAGCAGTGTAAATAAACAGGTAATGCATCCTGGACATCCACCAAAGTAATTGTGACCCAGGCATGAGCGTGCAACCATCATGAGTAAGTGCAGCCTACTCCAGGACTGGCTTCGTGCTGAGTCTGACAGCAGGACAATGAGTAGGTCACCAGCTGTGCTGTGCTCCGGGTGTGCAACATGTGAGGGAAACCCTTTATCTCTGTGGAACCAGTTTGGAATGAAATAAAACCATTCAGATTGGGAAGTTCAGTGGGAGTGCAGGGAGTTTGTCTTTTCGTATCATTGTTTGTACCAAATGTCCAGATCTTTGTAGATGTATGTGTGTATAGATATGAATACATACATATGCTCATGGAGAAATCGTGGTGTCAGTTGATGCAAAGAAGATACTTAGAGGTAGCACAAAAATTGATTTTTTTTCCTCTTGGAGAGCCAGTGATGTAGGTGGAAAAATGGAAATCTATTTGGTATCCCATCTTGTGATTCTAAACTGTGGGATGCTCAGCATGGGAAGGGGTTTCTGTATCTGTCACATGCCACCTTACAGGGTCTGTGCAGGGCTTGCAGTGTAAGAGAGGCCCTCTCTGCATTCAGATCTTTGGCTTTTACGGTTGTTTTGGATGGATTTTGAAGCCACGAAACAGCTGTATTGGCCTTTATTTAAAGTAGTAGAAAATACTTCAAAAAGATGTTTTGAGTTTGTCATGCTCTGTGGCAAGAGAATCAGTTGCAAGAGAGGGATTTAGAAATTGAGCTGGCGTTTTAGATAGGAACGGTCGGATGATCTTCCATTTCAGCACCTGAACATGCATCAAATCCTTTAGGCATTTCTGACATTGCAGACCTGGAACTGTAACTCCTAGAAGAACAGTCTATCCAGGGAGAATCAAAAGTCCTGGAGTATTGTGTTACAAATGTGCTCGCCTGTAATTATGTTTGAAAGTTTTCTGAGTATTTTTCAAAATGTTATTGTGAGTATACATTTCATTTACTAGAAGAGCAAAGTTCTGCCTGTGTGAAAAGAGATGATGGTCACCCTGACCATCACATCTGGGAGAGCACACAGCTCTCCAGGGAGAGTTTTCTGTTATAACTCTTGAGCCACAGGATCCTTTCTCAAGAGTCAGTTCTTGAGTGGCTGTCTGTGTGTGTGTGTTATTTAGGTAGTAGTTCCAGGATGTTTAAAAGTAGGGATGTTTGGAAGGTCCCAGAAGGATACCCTCCCTCCCTCAGTGTTTAAGCAGAGCTGTCATGAAGAACAGTTACATTTTGGTGGTACAGACATTCCTGTATCCCCCTGGTCACGTGCACTCCATAGGTGAGGGAGAGGTTGGATCCAATTCAGGGCACCACACAAACATTCAGTCCTTGGCATTCCTGGGCAGGCTATGTGCTATGCTAATTCCACTCACATTTTTTCCCTTGGGTGAGGCAGAGATGTCCCAGTGTTCTCCACTCCCAGGATACCCAGCTGAGCTGGAGGCTGGCGGTGACTGAAGTTTGAGGAGCAGCTCAGAGGGAGCGGCTCGGTGCTCCACGCAAAGCCTTTTCCAGGCGCTCCCAGGTGCTATGGGGTAATCTGTTCTGATTTTCCAGGTGAGAAGCCACACAGGTGCCATCTGTGTCCCTTTGCATCGGCCTACGAGCGTCACCTGGAGGCTCACATGAGATCCCACACGGGGGAGAAGCCCTACAAGTGTGAGCTGTGCTCCTTCCGCTGCAGCGACCGCAGCAACCTGTCCCACCACCGCCGGCGCAAGCACAAGATGGTGCCCATCAAGGGGACAAGGTCCTCCCTGAGCAGCAAGAAAATGTGGGGGGTGTTGCAGAAGAAGACCAGCAATTTGGGGTACAGCAGAAGAGCATTGATTAATTTGAGTCCACCTTCCATGGTGGTGCAGAAACCAGACTACCTTAATGATTTCACTCACGAAATCCCAAATATCCAGACTGAGGCATACGAGAACATGACAAAAACGACTCAGAGTGGTGGGTTGCCGAGAGATCCACAGGACCTTATGGTGGATAATCCTTTAAACCAGCTCTCCACGTTAGCAGGACAATTGTCCAGCTTGCCACCTGAAAACCAAAATCCAGCCTCTCCTGACGTTGTTTCCTGTCAAGATGAAAAGCCTTTCATGATACAGCAGCCTGCTGCACCTGCAGTGGTTTCAGCTGTGTCAGCAAATATTCCTCAAAACTCCTCTCCAACCAGCCCAGATTCCCGGCCAGCACACAATCAAAGGAACTATAGCCCCGTGGCAGGGCCCAGCAGCGACCGCAGTGCCCACACCAGTACTCCCAGTATAAGTAACAGCCAGCCCAGTACTCCAGCTCCAACCCTCCCCGTTCAGGACCCTCAGCTTCTGCATCACTGCCCACACTGTGACATGTACTTTGCGGACAATATCCTTTATACAATCCACATGGGATGCCATGGATTTGAAAATCCTTTCCAGTGTAACATTTGTGGGTGTAAGTGTAAAAATAAGTACGACTTCGCTTGCCATTTTGCAAGAGGCCAACATAACCAACATTGACTGAGAACGTGCTTTCGTTTAGTTTTTTAACATATTACAGTATATTTTTCATACTTGCTGATGGAAAGCTTGCACATTCCCATAAGGAATCTTCACATTAAGCAGTTCAACAAAGGAGGCAAATTTATTTCCATGTTCTTGTAGAACTTGCCAGGGGAATTTTGTATCAGATTTGGTTGTTATTTTATATGTAGCCTTTCAAAAAAGCCAAGAGTGCTGTAAGGATTGGTATGCATTTCCATGCTGTGGTTGCTAAATTTAAGTTGCTTGCACTTAATCCCAATAAACATTCTGCAAATGGAGAAGCAGAGCGTGTGTCCTGAACATAGGATGTAATTCCCAGATCGTTCACTAGGCAAGACAAGATATATTATCCATAAAATACAGAAGGTTAATGCAACGACACGTCCTGTAGTGACAGGAAAAAGAGAAATGGCTTCAAAGTGAGCGAGAGGTGCAGTTGGGATATCGGGAAAAAATTCCTCCCTGTGAAGGTGGTGAGGCCCTGGCACAGGTTTCCTACAGAAGCTGTGGCTGCCCCAGCCCTGGAAGTGCCCAAGGCCAGGTTGGATGGGGCCCTGAGAAACCTGGAATAGTGGAAGGTGTCCCTGCTCTTGGCAGGGGGTGGGACTGGATGGGCTTTAAAGTCCCTTCCAACCCCAACCATTCTGTGGTTCTCTGTGGTTACTTTGGAAATATCCTTAAAAACTTGGCTACTCAAACAAACAGAAGCAACTTTCACATACACATTCAATTTGATGTAAAAGTTGCTTTGATCTGATGAGGGTTAATAATAAGTTTTTGTTTAGTATAGTCTAAAGTCTTCATGCTAGGGCTTAAACACTAATTTAACTTAGCACAAAACTAGAAGGTAGCAGGTTATTGTGAATAAAACTCTGGTAGGAAAAAAAAGAGTTGAGAGCCTGTCATTCATGAGTTCTAGAAACAAAGAAGTGAGTAAGACACCTTATTTTAACCTACACTCTACCAAAATATTACATTTCATTCTTTTTCAGAGGAGGCAATTTTTAAGCAGACATAATAAAGAGCTTGTAGAACTAACTATATTCTGTGAGATTTCTAACTGCCTTAATCTAGGTTGTACAGATATTTAAAATTTGCACAATTAAACTTCTGTCTTGCTGATAGAAGTTCTAATAGAAACAAACAAGAAGTTTACAAATTAAAACTCATTTGTTCAGTTTTATGTTGGGCCAGGCTACAACTGAGAGGTTGCCTGTATGTTTGAGAGTTGTATAATCTAGTTTATTGTAAACTTCAACTGACTCGGGGGCCTGGTTTGTCCCCTCTCCCAGGTTTAATGTCCTTTGGGTGTGCTGGAAATAAGGGGAAGAACCTCTGGCTTTTTCTGGGTTCCATGTAAGAGGCAGAGGAAAACTGTCTGACTACACTGAAGTCGTTGTGTTTAGGAATTGCAGGTGGCAAATGGTAACTGAAGTTATTTTATTTCTTACTGTACATCTTTAGAAGCCCCCAGGCTAAAGGACAGGCACTTTAATATAAACCTAAATCAAACATCTGAGCAAAATTAATAATAAGGTAGTGCTATATTAAGTGCTAGATAAGAATTTCAGACATTAAAAATAAAGGAGGAGCTGTTACTTTTCCCCTAGTTAGACATGCACTTTTACCTTGGTTTGTCTTACTTGAGACAAATTAAAGCTTCCCGTATATCTTTCCCTATCAGCAAACCATATTTTATTAAAAGCAAGAAAACTTTTTTAATGTTCCACAAATCAGAGGTTGGAATCTGAATAGCAAATGTTTGGCTTATTCAAACTTAATATTGTTGTGGCAGCTAAAACTTCCTGAAGTCAATGGGAAAACTTAGAGTGACTTCAGGGTAAGATCAATGCAGGAAGAACCATCTGTCAGAGAATTTCAGCTTTAGAAGTAATTTTAACTTTAATTACTTAGGAATTTGGAAACCAGATGTGTTTTGCCTTGCCTGACTTACCTACTGTTGAATTTCTGTGCTTAAATAACCAGTTAAGGAACTGGATTCTTGGCTGTGCAGTCTTGTAGTAAAGAGGTCAGAAACCTGCCACTGAAGTGGTTCCAGTGTAGTGAAGATGAACTGTAACACACTGTCACTCCTAAAAATTGTTTCGGTTTCAGGCCTGGTTCAGAATTCATTTTGATGGAGTTGTAAGACAATGTCATTTCCATTTTTCATCATGACACTATAATTCCAAAAGATCTTGTTGTTGCTTTATGCTTTTAAGATTTCTTTTATAAGTAAAACTGCAACTCTGTGTGCATGGGGAGTCCTTTATTTTCAGGACTAAAAGCTGATTGATCTGGAATCCAGTTGGAAGTTACTGCAGGTTTTGGAACATGCCTGTTCCAATCGAAGAGGGCAGAAATGTTGGCTCTCTTTGGATCACACATTGAACAATTCCACAGTTTAAATTTGGCTGAAATACAGTATTAGGATAAGAGGCATTACTCTTGAAGACCTTTACAATTAGTAATTTGTAGAAGTGGCTTTTCTTGCCTTTTGGGTAAATGATGCAGTCTTCTATTCCTAGGCTCTAGCAGTTCCAAGGAAACTTCTGGAATGGCGGTGCTCCAGGGAGCACCTTACAGTGCTGAGTGACACTGAGCACAACAGCCAAGTTCTCCTTGGCTTGTGGCTCCAGCCTTTGTCCCTCTGGTATTGTAGGGAGAGTAACTTCCATGTGCATGGATGTTCCAGATCCCATCCCTCCATCCCACTGATGTGGTGTCTGATCCCCTGGGGCTTTTGTTGGCAGTGCCTGTGAACATTGTCACAGGTTTTTCTTTGTCTCAAGATTTGGTGATTTAGCAAAACGACTTCTGAACCATGATGGCCTTTAATGGAATTAAGGATAGGAGGCTGGTCAGGTCACGTAGGGAGTAGCTGGGAGCAAGAGGAAGCCTGCAGGATCTTATGGAAAAGTGGCCCTTGTTTAGGAGGGGATCTTCTGTTGTGGGGAATGTATGTTAATAATAACAGAACTCAGTATGAAAACATCTATCCCCGAGCCTTGCAAATTGTTTGGAAGGATTTTCCTGCTGCTGCCTGGATACCATTGCTCCCGAGTAACCAAGGGAAAGATTAGCTGGGACGTCTATGAATGGTTGAAAAGTGATAAAACACTTTTCCCTCTTTACTTGGGCAAACTCCTCGTTGCAGGGGGGTTGTTGGGCAGCAGCAGCTTTGGTGCTCATCCCTTGGCTCCGCACCCAGATCCCTGGGGTGGATACCCAGAACTAGGATTCTCCATGTTCCATGATCACGCTGTGCACTCAGTTGTGCCAAGCAATGCCCTGACATCATTATTCCCTTCTGTTGACTGAGGAGCTTGGGAAGGTGTATTTTCCTATTTTTCATAATTTGTACTGACTATAATTTAAAGACCAGAGTTAGTACTGGCAGTTTGTTCCAGAGTATGATCCCTTGCACAAGCAGGCCTTACCCAGACTCAGTGAGGGAGACTTGTCCAGGATTCTGGGATTCAATCCTTAGTTAAAGGAACTTTATTCATAGAGTCCTCCATGTGCTACACTGCACTTGTTTGTTTTTAAAAAACCCCAAATCCTTAGGTGGTGGGTGATTAGCATTTTAACTGTTGTTAACAGGGAAGTTTGGGAAGGAGATGGAATTTTTCTATAGATTGGTTCTGTTAAGTTCTGTAGTTGCAAAACATGAACTTTGTGGGGTTTTTGTTGTTATTGTAATAGATTATTTTATAGCTTTGTGGACATTTTTAACATGCACTATTTATGGCACTCTAAATACACACTTACTGTTTTGAGACTGAATATTCCAATGAACATGCAAATATTTGAATACCTTCATTATCTCAGTTAATAATTTAAACAACTGTGAAGCAGGTAATAGGAAAAATAGTTGTTTTTTCACAGACACGTTTAGATGAAGCGGATTTAGACATAAAATGTTAATTGGCATTTTAATATAAAACTCAGTGCTGGGAGACACATTCCAGCAGTGTTTTCTAGCCAAATAATCTGTGGCTGTTTGTTTTGTTCCAGGAAGTTTTGGGGGGTTGCTTTTTCTTTCTGACGAAGGGAATGTAATTTAGAAGTCTTCACTGGCAAGTTTTCTACTAATTTTAAGCTTCTTTGAAAATCTACAGCAAATGGATGTTCTGCTGCAGGAAATCTCTCTCCTGCTGAAGCATTTTTCATTGAGCAATCTTTGTGTATGTGCTTCTAAGTACCTACTTTGGTAATAATATGTATTTCAGTGTAAAGAGCAGATTTTATGCAAAAATGAAACCTGTTAGAGTTGTAAAATAAATTTTAATGTTAGTGAATGTTTTTGAGATGACAAGGTTAATTCTGAAATAACTCCTATCTCATGTAGTTCATGTTGTGAAGCTTTGCTTTTGTAAGATATGAATAAAATAACACTTTCTAATTAGGTCTTATGTTAATTCTTAATTGCGTATGCTTCCATAGGTGGAGCTGGTGATCTTCCACGTGCTCTTCGCAGGTTAACTCTCTCTGATTCATGAAATTTATATCTCAAGAAGGTTTGCTCTTGGCTTGATCTGAACAGCCAAGAACAGCTTGATTAGACTTGATTAAACTGTTTCTCTTCCATACCACGGGAGGCACAGAGGCTCCAGAGAAGGGAGTTTTACCTGAGGTCTCTCAGCAGCCATGCTCAGAGTGCTGCATTTTATACAATTTGCACTCCTAAACACCCACCATTCTCTATGTCATTATTTTGAAATATATTTATTTACTACATCGGTTGCCTCATGTTGGAATGAAGTTATACTTGTAGCAGGGTCAGAATATTTCAAAGTCTTTCCTTGCCTCAGGTCTTCCAAAAATTCTGCTTTCAGTTTGTTGAGTTCTTGTGCCAGGCTCTTCATCTTGCTTGGGAGAACGTTTTTATCTAGAAGAAAATTAAAGCTGAACTTTTAACTAGTTAAAGACAAAATCATAGAACCATAGAAATATCCTGAGTTGGAAGGGACCCACAAGGATCACCCAGTCCAGCCCCTGGCCCTGCACAGACACCCCAACAACCCCCCCCTGTGCCTGGGAGCGTTGTCCAAAGGCTCCTGGAGCTCTGGCAGCCTTGGGGCCGTGCCCATTCCCTGGGGAGCCTGGTCAGTGCCCCAGCACCCTCCTGGGGGATGAACCTTTTCCCGATATCCAACCTAAACCTCCCTGGCACAGCTCCAGCCCTTCCCTCAGGTCCAGTCCCTGGTCACAGAGGGAAGTCTGAACACAGGCACAGAGCTGAGCTCTTGAGTCATGGACACTGAGTTGCTCCTCATATAAATCTTATGAGCAAACCAGTGCAGACTGCACAGCCCATGTCCTTCTCGACATCTGTCCCAAAACAGTACTAAAATCCTCTAAAGTGCTGGTCTGTACTAAATGGGTTTATTAAAGCTGTATTTATGTCATAGTTAATAAATATTACCCTGGTTTTTAAATCTACAGACTTCCACAAGTGACATTGACCATACTTGTGAAGGCAATTGCCTCAGGCACCCCTGCTGGGATAGGATTCCTGAACAAGTTGTTCCTCGGGTTTAGTCCTCCAGCTAGCACCTGGGATAGGTAGAACACACACCTTTGGCATCCTGCATGGCCTGAGAGATGACTCTCCTGCATGTCTGGTCAGCCTGATGGACAGCACTGGCTGCACAGATGGCTCGAGCTGCCTCCTGGCCACGACCACCAGAAAGGAAGAAAACAAGCAAACACTTTAAATTTATTTGACTTTTGAAGTGCTTGTTGAAAACAAATAACACATTAGCAGCAACTCTCAGCACCCAAAAGCTGTGCCTGAAGACCAGCAGCGTTACCTTTTGCTCTGTGTCCTCCTCATTTGGCCTCTCTGGATTTTCCAAAGCAGTGGCCAGCAAGTTCATGATCTGCTCACTAAGAAAACAACAGAGTAAGCATGGGAACTTTTTCTTCCATTTTGTAATGATACCACAGAAGAAAAAAGAGCACGTTCTCAGTTAAATTTTTTAAGGCAATCAGTGAAATAATCCGAGATGAAAAACAATTACAACTCAATTATTTCCAGTCTTAATGTTTCAGACAATTTACACAGATTTTCACTGACAGGGTAGGAATGCAGTGAGTTTTGAGGTTATCTCTGCAAAGGATGGTGGCTGTGAGCTCCCAACAAGCCTGGATTGTGTGTAACTGCCTGGCTTCCAAAAATCACCACTGGGAGTATCTTTTACACACTGTTTAAATACAGTAAGAGCCTTCTACCCACTCAGTTATGAAAACAGCACCTAGGGAATACTCTAGGATCAGTCCAGTAACATACTTGTCCTCTGAGATGCAATCAGAGCTACTCAGAATGAGGCTGTGCTGCTCCCAAGCGTTTTTCCTGAGATCTGGCATTTCTATTTTCCTTGCCATTAAATGTATTGTCTGCTCAGGCACGGGATCACTTCTGAGGCGATTCCTCTGCAGGCAGCATTCCAGGGGACACTCTAAAAATAACTGGCAGAAGCCCAAGGAATCTAAAAAGAACAGAAACAGACAATTTTATCTTAAAATGGTTCAAGTAACCATTTCTGAGACCAACATGCAGGAGAACAGCTCTACATGAATGAGGAGCTTCTACACTAGTTCCGAGCCTGCCATGAATACAAACCGAAACAGGAACACAATTTTACCTTCAAGGTTGATCAAGTAATGTCTGAGATCAACACACAGAACCATGGAATGTTTTGGGTTGGGAGGGGCCTTAAAGATCATCCAGTTCCACTCCCTGCATGGGCACCTTCCACTATATCCCAGGGTGCTCCAAGCCCCATCCGACCTGGCCTTGAACACTTCCAGGGATGGGGCAATGTGTGCCAGGGCCTCACCACTCTCACAGGGAAAAATTTCATCCCAAAATCCCATCTAACCCTGCTCTCTGGCAGTGGGAAGCCATTCCCCTTTCTCCTGTCATTCCATGTCCTTGTCCAAAGTCACTCTCCAGCTCTCTTGGAGCCTCCTTATGTATTGGAAGGTGCTCTAAGGCTGCTCTAGGAAGTGTTTTAAGTGACCTACCAATTTATAACAACACAGTAATTATGTTGATTGCTACTATACTACAGGTATCCAGCAATTAAGAATAATCAAAGCTCCATGACAGCACTTAAAGCAAGGCAGCTGAAGTGCACTGTATTTCCTACAAACACCTTCATACCGAGAAACAAGAAGTAATTACATTTTCGAGCCAGCTGGTACACCTCGTACCGCATGCTCTGGTAATAGAAGTTGTCATCCAGCAGGAGGTAGAGTGGCCGGGAGGTGGCTCCGGCGTCACCCTCCGCGGCAGGCAACAGCCCCTCCCGGCGGCAGCAGCCCAGGAAGCACTCCCACCCCGGCTGCGCGGGGCCCGGGAGCGGCGCCCCGGTGAGCAGCGCCCGCAGGAATCCCTCCAGGCACTGCAGCAGCTCACGACGGCTTCGCTTCCAGCCGGGCAGCTGTGGAGGGAGGAAAGGGAGGGATCACGGCACAGCCACAACTCCCGCATCGCCGCCCGCCCTGCCCGGGCCCCACCGCGGGGACCCGCACCGACCCCGGCCCCGGCCCAGCCCCGGGGCGGACGCGTCGCGTTGCCCGGCAACGGCCGTCGCACACCAGTGACGCACGCGCGCAGCGCGCCCCGACCGCCCAATGAGCGCCGCGAGCGCGCCGCGCGCCGAAGTGACGGAGCGCCGCACTGACCAATGGGGACGGCTCCTCTGGGCCCGCCCCCGGCGCGCGCGGGCGGAAGGCCTCCGGCGGGATCAGCTCGTCGTAGGCGAGGAGCGCGCAGGCCCAGCCCGGGCGCTGCGGCAGCCGGCGGCGCAGGGCGCGGGCCAGGCTGGACTTGCCGGCC
>WBMZ01005012.1:0-68132 GCA_013400975.1 Atrichornis clamosus
TGCCCCTGCCCCTGCCCCTGCCTGGGGAAGGAGCCAGGCTCCAGCACCACCCACCCTTCCAGAGATCAAATGTTTGGGTCTGAGAAATGTAAGAAAACCCTGTACATTTTGCACAATGTGGCAGGGACACTTTCCACTATCCCAGGGTGCTCCAAGCCCCGTCCAACCTGGTCTTGGACACTTCCAGGGATGGGGCAGCCACAGCTTCTCTGGGTGAAGGAGGAGGGTCTGGGGCAGGGGCAGGGTTGTAATGATGGGAAATGTAAATACCAAAATGGGGTAGGTGAGGGGACAGGACTTGTAAGCTCAACCCTCAGCACAGGGGACCCTGCCCAGGAGCAGCTTGTCCAGCCTGGGGCCAGTGCTTCTGGAAAGGGGCACTGGAGAGAGTGGTGGGAGCGGAGACTGGGAGGAAGGAAGCTCTGGATGGGCTGGCAGGATGACCTGAGGGTCACCTGAGGGTGAGCAGACAGAGCACACAGCTCTGGGCAGTCAGGCAGTCAGGCTGGCCTTACCCCACGGCTGGGATGGGGAGCAGGGCTGGGGCAGGGAACAGTCACCTCCATCTGTGAAGGGTGGGAGCACGGGAGTGGGCAGTGGCAGGTTTAGAGCCAATCCCACCCCGTGCTGTGGTGCCCTTTTGGTTTTACAGGGCAAGAAAAATATGCTCCTTTCCTGGAAATTGTGTTTTCTTTGTCCTGCAATCCATGTGCTGGCAAATCCTTCACTGAAGGGCAGCTGGAACACCGCTAAACACTCACAGGAAGAGTTCTGCAAGCCCACCTACAACATACTTCAGCTCAAACTTCAGGGCATGAGGGCTGAGGTTTTATTGTGGGGTTTTTTTCTTCCTTTTTAAAGAAAATTCTGCATTTTCAGAAGAAGGTAAGCCTGGGTCTGGGAAAACCTGCAAGCGACCCCCAAGGTTCAGAGGAGCCTTTGCACACAAGGTATCCTGTGCTTGCATCACCTCCTGCATGAGATGTTCCTACATAGCAATGATTTGGGTGATTCTGGGGAGTCCTCTCCCAGCCCACAGCACAGCACCCCTCCCTGGGAGCCTACAAACCACCCTCTTGGCTCTTCCCTGTCCCTGTGGGCCCATCCCATGGAAATCCCTGCTTTGCAGGGAAGCATCCTTCACATGTGGGAGGCTTTCTGGAGCAAGGAAGTTGGTGGCTAGCTGAGCATCCCAGTGCTGGCCCCCTGAAGCAGCTGGGGTGTCCCCTATTCTCACTGCAAGAGGGGGCAGCTCTGTGCAGCCCAGTGACAATACCAGGCAAGGAGATGGATCACAGGAAGAGGGATTTTTATTGTCCAGGAGGAAGTGCACACTCTGAACGTAAAAGGCAACCCCTGCCCCACCATCCCCGCAGCCAGGAGCAGCCCAGTGAGCCCGCGCTGCAGGATCTGACTCATGAACCACCTGGAAAGGGGCCATCTGGCAGCTCCCAGCCTCAGATCCTGCAGCCCACCTGCCCAGGGTTGCCCAGCAAACCCCAAGGACACAGGTCTGTGGCACTGCTCTGACCTCTGCTCTCCCCAGCGTGTCCATGACGGAGTCCCAAATGTTGGGAAGAGAGGACAGGGCCAGCACCCAGCACCCTGTGCTGCAGGGCTTGGGCTGAGCTCCGCGCTGGCTGTGGGGAGGGCGTGTGGCAGGGCTGAGTGCAGGACGCAGGGTGCCATACAAATGAAACAACACATTGCATCTGTCCCCGGTACAAAAAGCTTCCATAGGAAGAAGTAAAGTGCCCGCCATAGTCAGAGAATCCATCAGGACATCAGTGCCCTGCATGGAAGGCCAAGCCAGCCCCGGAAAAGGCCAGTTTAGCCAGGATTATTGCAGCTGAGAAATGGCTTTAACCCACCCCCACCCCCCTTGTGCCCAAACAGCCCTGGCAGGATCAGCCTTCAGGCCAGGTCCTGCCAGTACCTGCTGGAGTGATGCTGGGTGTGCTGTGCCAGTGCGGAGCACGGGGTGCTGCGGGCCAGGCTGGACCCTGGCAGTGAGCGTGGCTCCCCTCCAGCCCTTCTCCTCTCCAGTCACTCCCTCCCCGGCCACGCTCCCAGCAGATTTTTTTTTTTGCAGTGAGTTCAGCCCCACGACTGAGGCTTCTGTGCTTTGAGACCATTTTGTGTACTTAACATCCTATTTTAGTTCCCAAACCCATAGAAAACTGTATTTACACCAAAAAGAAACTTTCCCAGCCCACGGCCTGCCCCGCTCCCAGTTCATCTGCATCTCGGCACCCAGCTCAGCCTCTTGGATCAGCTCCACATGTGTTTGGAGGCCTCTGCTCAGCACCAGCCAAGCTCACCCAGAGAGGTGCTCCTGTGGAGGACAGACCACCCTCCCAGACACTGGGGCCTAGTGCTGGAGATCCTCTGTGCCCCTGTCCCAGCCACAGGATGCTGTGTCTGCAGCTGGAAATGCTGTCAGGACCCCTCCTCTGCAGGAGACCCGGCAGCCCTGGGCACAGGCACAGTTCTTGGGTTTCCCTAGGACAGTATAAGAACAAAGAGTTGTTTCTCTGTCCCTCCATGGTGTGAGATGGGAGCACACTCTCCCATTCCTCTGTGTTCTTGCGGGGGGCCAGGATGGTTCTGCTGGCAGAGAAACCTTCAGAGTTTGTGGCTCTAGAAAATGTGCCTGGGCTGTTCTGGATGGCTGTGCTGGATCCAGGGAGGAGTAGTGCTGGTGGGTTGAAGAGGGGGAGTGTCCTGCAGCACCCCAGGGCTTCTTGAGGCTCCAGGCAGAAGGCCTTGGACAACTCTCCCCCAAGCTGGGAAGCATCATCTGAAGGCAGAGTGTTGCTGGCACTGCCACCCTGTACTCTGTCCCCTGCCCTCCTATGCTTGGTAGAGGTGGACCTTGAAGTCACCTTCAGGCTGGTGTGGTTCAGGAGGTCCAGGCTGGAGCACGCTGGGAGGTACTGGAGGCAGGGCTGTCCCTGCTGTGTGGCAGCCTGTGGAGCTCTGCTCAGTTCAGACATCCAGGGAGCTCCCCAGCTGCCCGATCCAAAGGAGCTGTGTGCCACGGCAGGCCCAGTCCCACTGCTCCTGGTTATTGCTGATGTGTCCGATCCCCCTCCACCTGCAGGTGCAGCTGGACCACCCCGCTGGGCGAAGGGGTTGCCTCCTGTCCTGCATAGCTGTGTGGAGACCCCCAGGAGGGGAAGACCCCCAGTGCCACAGGGAAACAGCAGAGGCATGACGTGTCCCTAGCCCGCCTGGAAAACTGCTCCCCCCTTCAGATGGGGGAAGGAGGCAGCAGGACCACCGAGGTATCCGGAATGCCACGTTTCCACCGACGCTGAAATCAAAGAGATGCTGGCAGGGCTCCAGCTCCTGGTTTGGTGCCCCTTTTCCTGCTCACCACCCTGCTGCCCCTTTGCCAGGGTAAGTGTTAAGGAATGCCCGATGCGGGTCTGCAGAGCTTGTGATCAGAGATGCCTCCTGGGGCCATTTGTGTTCAGCAGCTGGGATCTCATGGCCTGGATGCTGCTCAGGATCTTCTTCTGGTGGCCCATCATGGTGATGCCCAGACTCCGAACGTCCCTGGAGAACAGAGACACAGTCAGACACAGACACCCGTGCCAGGGCCCAGGGAGACAGCTGCACCCCGGGGACCAGCCCAGGAGCTTGGGACTTGCCCATCAGCACAAGGCTGGTCCTGCTGAGGGTCCATGGGCATCCTCCCAGGGACAGAGAGGCTGCCATTCCCTTGGGCACATCCTCCTGACAAGGCCACTGACAGCCCTACGGGGAGCAGGAGCAGGATCACTCCTGACAGGCTGGCAGGTGACAGGATCGATGCTCTGAAATTGGATTCAGTTTTGTGAGATGCCCTCAGATAACCCAGTCAGAAGGACAGATGGATGATGAGCCTTCCCCACTCAAAAGCTTCCCTGATGTGCATGAGAAACAAGGATCACTACCAGCTCAATCCCAGAGCAAAGGCCCCGTGTACAGCCCTGGATGGATGCACACACAGCCCTCTGTCTGTGTCTGCCTTCCCTTTCACTGCCTCCTTCCCTACCTGCTGCAGCTCGACCCAGGTGTGCACGGGCACATCCTTCCCGAGCCACAGGAAGCACTGTCCAGCAGCTCCATGCCTTTTGACAGGGAACAAGTCTCCTTAGAGGCAGAGGATGTTGCCATCCCTGTCACTGCTGGTGACAGCAAGGGATGGGGGATGTAAGCCCAGGGTAGGGGCAGGTACAGGTACCTTCTTTTCTGGTACCACTTGAATGCTCCACCTTGGAAACTCCCTGGACAGGTGGGAGATCAAGTTCCTTACAGCAGGAGGGTGGTGAGACACTCCTCCAGCTCTTCTTACTTAACCCACCCCTGGTCATGTGTCAATGACCTTCCTCTGCCCCGAGGCCTGGGGGTGCCTCCCTCCTGGCTGAACTGCCCGTCCTGTGCATGGGGGTCTGACGAAGCTCCAAGCTAACCCCCAGCTCCCGTTGTTTCCCAATGATCCCAGAGAAGCCGTGCAGGATGGCACAGCCATGCTCTGGTCCAGAGGTGCCTTTTGCAGGGGAAACAAAGACGAGAAGCACAAGGAGACACAGCCTGACCCTGTGTGAGCAGGAGGTTGACTTAGGTCCTGGAGCACCTTGAAACCTGAATTACCTATGGGCCTGTGGTGATGCTGGAGAGCCACCACAGGGCACCAGACATGACTTGCTGCTCACAGCCTCTCAGCACAACTCCCACACCTTCTCTCAAAGCTCAGCACAGCCTTGGACATGGTCCCAGCTCTCAAGACCGTGTCCCTAGGGATGTGTCTCTGGCACCAGGGACCAACTAGAAAGCGCCAGCCACGGCAGGATGGTCACCGTTTGGGGCTGGTGGGTTGGTGCAGAGCCAGCCAACCAGTGCTGTTTGTGCCCTGGTACTCACTCGATGTTCATGCGCATCACCATGCCCAGGGACGAGTACCCGGCCATGGCAAAGTTGTCCCGGTAGTGCCCCAGTCGGATGGAGTCCAGCCAGTCCTCCACGGTCAAGCAGCTGGTCAGGTCGAGGAGACCCCTGTCCAAGCGTGTTTGGGTGAACCTGGGAGCAGGACAGGAGGGGTTAGAGCAGAAATGTTGGTCTGAGATGACCAGGCTGTGAGGTCCACCTGAATGCACCCACAGAATCATGGAAGTGTTCAGGTTGGAAAAGCCCATTTTGTTAAGGAACAAAAAGCCCTCTAGGATCATCGACTCCAACTGCTAACTCAGCACTGCCGTGTTCACCACGAAACCATGTCCTCAAGTACCACATCCACGTCTTTTAAATCCCGCCAGGGATGGCGACTCCATGACCACCAGTGCCTGACTACCTCTTGGTGAAAGAATTTTTCCCAATATCCAATCTAATCCTCCCCTGGCACAACCTGAGGCTGTTTCCTCTCCGCCTGTCCCTGTTCCCTGGGAGCAGAGCCTGCCCCCCTCTGGCTGCCCCCTCCTGTCAGGAACTTGTGCAGAGCCAGAAGGGCTCCCCTGAGCCTCCTTTGCTCCAGGCTGAGCCCCTTTCCCAGCTCCCTCAGCCCCTCCTGGTGCTCCAGCCCCTTCCCCAGCTCTGTTCCCTGCTCTGGACACGCTCCAGCCCCTCAGGGTCTGTCTTGTCACGAGGAGCCCAGAACTGACCCCAGGATTTGAGGTGGGGCCTCTCCAATCACTGCCCTGGCCCTGCTGGGCACACCACGGCTGGGACAGCCCAGGTGCCATTGGCCTCTTGCCCACCTGGGCACACATCTGTGACCCCTCAGGTCCTGCAAGGCAGGACAGAGAGAGCCCTTGCAGGCAGCTAAAGGCAAGGATGATGTTGCACGGGCACTGCAGCACTTCCTTGGCCTTGGCATGGGGATGCCATGGTGGGAGCAAGGCAAAGTGCAGGAAGCTCCCCCTGTGCCCACGGTCTCAAGGGAAGCTATTGGTGCTACAGCCAGAAATATATCCCTTATTCCTGCAACCCACGTGCTCTGCCCAGCATCAGCCATCAGGCCCTGCTCACACAGGGGTCAGGGAGCCCTCACCTGTTCACGGTGCCCGTGCACTTGAGGTTGTCAGGGTTGCGGATCAGCTTGTCCAGGACGCCGACGATCTGGGAGAAGCGAGGCCTCTCGCCACGGTCCTTCTGCCAGCAGTCCAGCATGAGCTGGTGCAGGGTGGTGGGGCAGCCCATGGGGGCAGGCAGGCGGTAGCCTTCCTCCACAGAGTTGATGACCTGGAAGGAAGCCACATGCCGCAGTGCAGCCGCACCCCACCCCACTCCCAGCCCCAGATCCGTGGGAGTTGCTGGGTGGGGAGCAGAGGGGTGTGCACACAAGCTTTGTGCTAAGCCACAAGTGAGTGGCTGCCTGCAGTCTCTGTGCAGAGCTGGCAGCAGGCTGGACACCATACACACACAGGACATCACTGCTATGACAGCAGAGTTTATTTGGTGGTCCAGTGGCCTAAAATGTTGCAGCTTCCCTCCAGCAGACAAGCCACAAGTGCTGCACGCACAGTTGGTTGTTCTATAGCCAGGGCTTGGCACTGCTCAGCAAGGCTGGAGGAAACCCTGCTTGAAGGAATTGTATGGAGGAAGTAGTGTAAGCCACTGCACTCATGTCCTGCTGTCACCAAAGCCACCACAAAACAATAAAAACTCTAGGAAGAGAGGGGACTCCCAGAGCAGGGAGAGATTTGTAGTCCCCATAGGTAAAAAAAGGAGTCTTGTGGTTCTGCAGAATCAAAATACTCATTTTTATTGCCTGTTTTTGGAAATTTTGCCCCCAGATTGTGTGATAGGATTATAACCTACATTTCCCTTCAGATTTTATGCGACTGTTGAGGTGAGAGTGGCTCCACATAGCCCAGAGAAGCCCAGAGCCTAGAGCTGGGTGGAGCCAGCCTGAGGCTCTCAGCAGCCTCACCTGGGCCGTGGAAGGGATGGACCCCCAGCACTGGGACAGGCAGGCTAATGCAGTGGGGCTGCAGTGATGCTAGGGAAGGGGCTGGGAAAGGTGGCACAGCATGTGCGGAATGTCCCCAGCCGGCAGAAAGGCTTGTACAGAGCAGCAGCAGGGGTGGGGACAGCCAGGGTGCACACAGCCAGTGTGGCAGTGACCTCCCTGCCGTTTGTACTGAGACTGGAGTCAGTGTCCCCAGGAGCTGGGCAGGACTGGGAAGGGCCAGCAGGCAGGTCAGTGTAAGAGCTCTGGTCACTCCTGGGAGCCACGGGACCGCAGAGGCAAAGGCTGTCCCCACAGAGGGGACAAGCACCCTGTGCACAGCCCCATGGGGATGTGAGGAGAGGCAAGAGCTGCTCTTTGGGCCCCTTTTCCCCACCGCCGGCCAGGCTGGCCTGGGGAGGGCCGGAGGGGGGGGGCAGGTCTGCCAGCACGCCGCCCACGCCCACTCACGTCCCGGTTGGTCATGTTCCAGTAGGGCCGCTCGCCGTAGGCCAGCACCTCCCACATGACGATGCCGTAGCTCCACACGTCGCTGGCCGAGGAGAACTTGCGGTACGCGATGGCCTCCGGAGCCGTCCAGCGGATCGGGATCTTCCCCCCCTGGAAAAGTGAGAAAGAGTGGAGGGTCAGAGCAGGCAGGGCTCAGCACCCTGAGCTCTGCAGCCGGGACAGCTGTTGGACATGCTGGGGTGGCATCTTGTGGGAAGGACTGAGGAGACAACCGGCACAAGGTAAGCCTAGGCGTGCACGTGAAGGACGACTTCAAGGTGTTTCCTGTAGAGCAAGGACAATGCTGTGCTCTTTTACAAGGTCTTCGTGCACGATTCTGTCCCTCAGTGCTCAAGAGACAAGGAATGCAAAGTGATGAAGAGGACCCCAGGGCTAGCAGAGCACACGAGCATGGAGCTGACCCTGGGTGTAGGCAGAGAGCCTGCCTTGAGCAGACAGGGAGAGCGATGGAATGTGCTCCCTGTCCTTCCCTGCTTCAACAGGCAAGCTCTGAAGAGGAGGATGTGTTGAATTAAAGGACCATGCTGACAAAAATCAGCAATATATGGATTAAGAATGCATTTAAGCTGGAAGTGTGGTTGCCAGCTATCTGAAGAGGAGAGCTGTGGTGTAGGGAACATTGTAGGGTGGGTTTCCCAGAGCATGTGGGGCAGGAATAGTGTGCCTGGGAACACCTTTCAGGAACCCCTGTACAGGGAGAGTTGCCTCCACCTTGCACATGCCTTGGTAAGGGCTGAAGATGAGCAATGTCCTTTGGGAGAGTCCCTTTGGGGAAGTGATCTCCTGAGCAGGCTGAAGAGAGCAGAGGAGGAACACAAGTTTCTGAACACATTTTCAGGGTACCCTGACACCTCAGCAGAGATCCTGACTCTGTCACTGCATCCTTGTGGCTCAGCTCTATCTCAGCTCTATCTTCTGTGCACCCTGTCTTCCTCCAGAGCAACCAGCTCAGGTGGGTTTCGCTGCACCAAGGTACCTCAAAGCAGCAGAAAGCAAGCAGCAGGAACCTTCCCCAGAGTTAAATTACCTGGAATACCATGCTATTCCTTAAGATACCAGAGGGAGCAGATGGATACAAAGGCACAGACACACACAGTGAGCCCCTCCAGCTCAACTTCTCCACTTTGCTGAAGCCCAGCCAAGAGCATGAAGGCCATGTTCTTCAGGCTGGGTCACTGTGCACTCACCCCTCAGAGCTGCAGCTGCTCTGGGACATGCTCTGCATGGACATCAGATACTCCAAAGGAACCTGAAGCTCTTTCTGCTTCTCTAAGTCTGGGCCCTTCTGAGAAATGATGCTCAGACTCTTAGCTGCAGCTCCAAACCGGCCTCCATCAGGAACACCAGAGGTGTGCCAGGGGAGCACACATTCTTTTCATGCAGAGAAGAGCAAAAATAGCTCATTGTATTTAATTTATTCTATGTATTTTGTGAAAATGTATTTAATTTTGCTTCTGATGACCTCCCATGGAGGAGCACATAAAGCTCCAGAGCTGTCAGATTGGCCAGAAAAATCTAATATGGCTTTACAGATAAAAGTGTCCTGCATGAAACAAAATCACAGGTTGCAAAACCAATTCCCACCTCCTCCACATCCATGAATGAGGCAGAGTCACATGGAAAAACCAGGGTGTGGCCATGATACTGAAGAGTGGAGCACCTATGGACTGATGGCCCTAGGAGAGCTGAGGAGTGGATGGAGCTACACAGTCCAGGAAGGGACTGCAGTGGGGACACCTGGGCCACACATGCCCACAGGAGCAGCTGGCTGGGGATGTTTGACCAACTGGCTGCCTTCCCATCCTGCTGCTCTTTGTTCACTGCACACCCAGTTCTGGTATGTCCCCGTGTGAAGGACAATGCATTAAGGCTCAGAAGCTCCTTGGGTTTGAGCTCTTTGTCCAGAGATCAGCAGTGAAGTGACATTGCCATTCCTGCCCTGCCTATTTTGACTTGAGAGTCTCTACCTTTTCCATCTGACGGTGGCCTGGGACAATAACTGCCTGTAAGGGACCAAGAAGATCCCACTGGAAGAACTGATTGAGGAGGAACTAGCACAGGGCTGTTTCTGGCTCAAAGACCCCACTCTGCCGATGGAGATGTAACAGGCAGAGGCAGTGGGAATATTCACTGACTCCCGTTCCCACAGCTGGTACGTGTAAACACATTCCATTGTCATTAGGGAAGAGGAAGGGGCAGCCAAATGCACATGCCCAGCCCTCTTGGATATAAGGCCGAAGGACCCGGAGAGTGGGGCTCCCCCTTTCTGCATCAGGTCATGGAAACCTCGCTCTTGTACCAGCTCTGAAAATAAACCTCCTTTATGCACAAGACCGTGGCCTAGCCTCTGGTTAACCTGTGCATATCTTCCGATCGTGCCCTGCCAGGAGGGACAGCACTGGGAGCACCCACCGTGGTGGTGTAGGCGGCATCGGGGTCGTCCTCCAGGATGCGGGAGAGGCCGAAGTCGGACACCTTGCAGACCAGGTTGCTGTTGACCAGGATGTTGCGGGCAGCCAGGTCCCGGTGCACGTAGCCCAGGTCGGACAGGTACCTCATGCCTGCCCCGATGCCACGCAACATGCCCACCAGCTGGATGATGGTGAACTGCCCGTCGTGTTTCTGCAGAGGAAACAACCCGCACTTCATCTGTGCTTCTCGCCAGCATCCTGCTGGTGCCGCTGTCATTAAACCAGTCCCCCCAGTGCCTCTCATCTTTGGCTTAGTACCTCCTCTGACCCCCGTGTCTCCCACTTGTCCCCCTGCCCACTTCCTGCCCTCTCAGTGCCTCTGACACGTGCTCAGGCAGTTGTCCCTGCCTTTGCAGTGTCATTCCAGGGAACATGGATGCCTGGAGCCTGATGCTGGAGAGGTGAGAGCCCAGCACCCACAGCTCTCTCTCACACAGGGGTTTCAGTGGCTGTGAGGCTGAGGAACGAACCAGCCCAGGGGGATGTGCAATGAATTAAAATACAAAGTCACTCCTTACCCTGAGGAAGGTGTCTAGCGAGCCGTTCTCCATGTATTCAGTAACAATCATTACCAATTTGCCTGCAGAAGACAAGGGAGGTCAAGTTAGCAGAGAAGTCACCTTCCTCTGGGAAACCCAGTGCCAGGTTTTTCTGGGACAGACATGAATCCAGGCCTGTGGGTCTCCTGCAGCCCCTCAGAGTGGTCTCAGCCCTGCACTGGGCAGGACTGGCACAACGGTGGGGATGTGGCAATAACCCAGACAGGTATCCCTCCCTCCAGGTGCTATTGATGTGGCCGTCTCAGCTTCGTTACCCTGCTGAAATTTGCATGCCATTAGTGTAATGCTTTGCATCAGAATGTGCCTTTTTGGAGGAAGACTTCAAATTACGATTCAATACAGGCAGCCTTTAAAATAAATGCCTTTGAGTAGGACATCTCCCAAACCAATAACCACCTGGAGCACACTGCAGAGCAAGGCGTAGAACTGCCACTGGGAAGTTTGTCCTGGAGGAGAAGGCAAGGGGGTGGATGTACCAGGTAAATGCACACCTGAAAAGCCACTGCGGCCGCTGAAGGACGGAGTGCACCCGAAGTGAGCCCCAACTCCCATCTCCCACACTGCCCACGGGGAGATACATCCCACACACTCCCTTCCCCGCCAGCCACGTACTCCTGGTGACCACCCCCTCCAGGTGGATGACGTTGGGGTGGTCGAACTGCGCCATGATGCTGGCCTCGCTCAGGAAGTCCCTCCTCTGCTTCTCCGTGTAGCCTGCCTTCAGTGCCTTGATGGCCACGGGAATCTCCCTCTTCCCTGGCAGCTTCAGGCGGCCATAGCACACCTCTCCAGACTCCCCTGCAAGACAAGGGGAGGTGGGGCACGGAGAGCTCCTCCGCTGCTTGCGCTCACCCACCAACACCAGGAAGCATCAGCGTGCTCACAGCATGCCCCAGCCCCTCTGGATTTCAGTCTGGATTTCAATCCCCTCCAGCCCCTCCAGAATTCAATCCCCTGAAGGGATTGCCCAGCTTTGGCTTCCAGTGCAGGAAGGGTGGGATCATCAGTAACCACCCCTCTCTGGTGCCTTTCACTGAAGGCAATGGGACAAGAACAATGATTACAGTGGCACTTCCTTGACTGCTTTTAATGAACAGATTTGAGAGACTCAGAGCAGCAAGGA
The DNA here is from genome assembly GCA_013400975.1 of Atrichornis clamosus. Taxonomy (NCBI): domain Eukaryota; kingdom Metazoa; phylum Chordata; class Aves; order Passeriformes; family Menuridae; genus Atrichornis; species Atrichornis clamosus. The sequence goes on from WBMZ01005012.1 coordinate 11,620, forward strand.
TGACCCTCATCACCCCTTTAGGTTAAGCCCTTGGAGTGCTGCTAGTGAAGTTCCAGCCCCATCTCTGCCCTGTGCTTCCCTGAAAGCCCCCGTTCCTATGCAAAATTCCCTTCAGTTCTGAAAATTTACCATTTTGCTTGCAATTTCATTTGTCACCCCAGGGTTTTTTCATGGGTGGCACGTTGGGGCACCCATGGGGACAGGCTGAGCCATCTGCTGTGTCAGCCTGAGCCGTTTGGCACCCTTTGGCTGCTCCAAAGGGTTTATTTCACACACCAAAACCCCCACTCTATCCACGGTTTTGATCTGACAAGGATAAGGAGCAGATGAAGCCCTGCTGAGCACTGCTCTGATCCCAGCAGGGCCACAGGCACAGCACAGCCTCAGATCCTGGATTTCCCTGAGCAGACACGATGCAAAGAGGCAGCTGGGCCCCGGCACTCACCAGACCCAATGACCTTCTCAATCTTGATCCGAGAGGCCTCTATTTCACGGGTGAACTCATGCACGGCTTGGCAGGGGTCCTCATATGTGTGGGGGTCCACGTAGAACTTGGACTCGGGGAACTTCACTGCCAGGTTTCAAAGGGGAGAGAGGAGATCAGCTCTCTGGGAAGAAGCTGGGCAGAGGATGGGCAGGGGCAGGACAGACTGAGGAGCCACAGAGGTACAGCACAAGGAATCCTAAGATACTCTTTGGCCCAGTCCAGGACCTGGCTGCCCAGGTGTTCTCTGTGTGATTGTCCCGCTGTCATCCCCCACCCCCAGCCCTGCTGCTGTCTGGGATGATCCTGCTGCAGTCCCATTACACCCTGTTCAACCTCTGCCCTTGGGATCAGAGCCCCCACTCAGGTCTCCTAAGACACATTCCCAGAAGCAGGCAGGAGTCAAAACCCTTCCCCCTGGAAGGGGGAATGTCAGGGGGTAACAGTCCAGCTCTGTGCCCATCCATGGGGCTGGGGTCCTTCACAGGGAATGTCCTACCTTGCCCATTCTGATAATGCATCTTCTCCTCATCAGAGTCCTGGAAAGCCTTGCTGTACCCACAGTGCCTGTCATGGGGGGACAAGGGTCAGAAGAGAAGCCCCTGTACCACACTCCCACAAGCATTCCAAAAGCAGGGTGGAAGGCAGTGCATGCTGGGGAGAAGCTGGAGATAAGACTTGGCTGTCCACCAGCTGCATCCCTGTGTCTTGCTGGGCTGACACTTCTCCCTGGATCAAAGTATTTTCCAGGTGCTCTCCACAGCTTGGCAGTGCTAAATGTGTGCTCCACATGCCTGGCTCAGCCATGCTCATGTGGAGCACACAGTCTCCCTTGGACCTGTCTGATGGACATAAGTTCACTCCTGACCTACCTCCCAGCCCATCCAGCCAGCCCTCGTACTGGTACTGGTATTGCTATTGCCAGTGCTGCTGATAGTCCATATATTATATATATTATTGCATAGATATGGATTTATTACTATTCAGCCTGCTGGCATGAGATCTGGAGATTGGCTCTGCCTCAGGGAATGTGGTGACCCTTAAATGAAGTCTCTTGGCTGCTTATTAACCCTTGACCTATGGATGCTCTGGACAAATTTAAAGTTGCACCCATGTTCTCCCATCCTTCCTATCCCTGTTGGGAGACCTCCAGAAAACCCTACTGGCCTCCAAAAAACACTTACCTCTTCTTGCAGATCAGAACCACCAGCAAGGCAACAAGGCCAGTGATGAGAGTCAGGCAGATCCAGACAATTGTCATCGTGTCGTACCGGAGAGACACTGGGAGAAGCAGGGAAGGAAGAAGGTGAGCTGCACTGAGGAATGCTCTGCTCAGGAAAGGACCTACCCCATAGGCTTCAAAGATAAAGCACTGTCCCTAGCTACTCCCAGCTTTGGGCCTCTCCCAGTGTACAGGGATAATTTATACGTGGGGAAACCAAGAAGAGACCTGAGAAAGCCATGGTGACACAGCAAACCAGCACAGAGAGGAGTTTGGAGCCTCAGGACCTCTCCAGGTCTTCCTTGCCCTAACTGCTGTGCCCTTCTTCCCTCTTCTTTCTAATGTATAAGTACAGAATCACAGAATCATTAGGGCTGGAAAAGCCCTCTAAGATCACTCAGTCCAACCATTAACCCAGCACTGCCAAGCCCACCACAAAGCCACGTCCCCAAGTGCCACATCCAGAGATTCACTGAGCACTTCCAGACATGGTGAGTCCACCACTGTCCTGGGCAGCCTGTTCCAATGTCTCACCAGCCTTTCACTGAAGAAATGTTTCCTATTATCCAATCTAAACCTCCCCCGTTGCAACTTGAGTCAGTTTCCTCTTGTCCTAAACATCTCACGAGGACAAACTCAAGTGATCCCTGCAGGCTGAAACGCCAGGGGACGTGTCTCCAGCATCCTCCCTATGTGCCAGAGGAACAGTGGCCATGGAGAAGGGCATCACCACCCGCCAAGCTCCCTGCCCCACCCGTATCACACCCCACAGCTGCACACACTCACCTGGCTTCCCAGTTTCCACCTCCACGGTCTGACTGAACCTCCCGCAGCCGGCCGAGGTGCGAGCCCGCACCTGGAAAATGTAGCGGGTTGCAGGCTTGAGCCCAGAGATGGTGGCAGTGGTGCTCTTGGATTTCAGAGTCGAGTAGCTCTGCATTTCCTTGTCCTGGGGGAAAAGCAACAACAAAAACCTCTCTGCAATCAGCGCAGTGACCACAGAGCCTTCCAAAGAAGCCCCTTGTGCAAGGCTGGCCGATGGCAGGGGCCGCTCTGCGGAACAAGCTCGGCGTTACCTTCTCGTAGTACTTGATCTCGTACTCCAGGATGATGCCGTTGGGCTGGTCTGGCTCTTGCCACAGCAAGGTGACACTGTTCTGGCCCGTGCTCTCCTGGTGCACCACCACCACCTGTGATGGAGCTGGGGACCAGACACAGGGGGTTAGGTGCCTGCTGAGTGGGGCAGCAGGACACAGCAGCAGGGAAGGGTGGAACTGGAGCCCCAGGCAGGACCCCTGGTTTAAACCTGGATTCTGGCTGCCTCAGTCTCTTTCTCATGGAGTAAAGCAGCTCTGAGGAGATGAGAAAGGAGGGCACTGTCCCAGCACAGGCAGGAGGGGACACTGGTGCCAGAAAGGAGAAGGGGCAGTGGGGTTAGAGGTCATGGAGATTCCTAACAGGACTCTGTCCTCTCTTGCTCCACCTGAGTTAATGGGAGAGGAGCACGGGAAGGGGGAAAGGGGAGATAATAAATGCCTCGAGGGGTGGTCAGGGTCTGAGCATCAGCCTAAAAGTGCCCTGGGGATGCTCTTCTGCCCTGGATTAATTGTCATCTTCCCCTGCCTGAGCTGGGAGCCTATGAATCAGTTCTTGTACCTGCCATGCCCGAACTGTAGCTGTCACAGCTGAAGGAACCAACTCACCAGCCTCTTCTCCCACTGGGAAAAACCCCTCTGGAAGTTTCCCAGAGTGTAGTGGGTGCTGTGATGGCCAGGTGCAGCCACTGCTGCTGACTCATGGGAAGGGTTCAGACCTCACTTGTGAGCCTCACTGCCAGGTGAAAAATGGGATGTGGCAGCTGTGGGGGGGACAGAGCTGCCGTGGCCATGGCTGCAGTGCAGGGGTGTCACCAGAGCAGCACAGAGCCCCAAGGAGACCACAGGGGCTGCAGCAGCATTGAGGCACCCAGGGACTGAAAGGCAGCAATTTCAGCTCAGTTCATCTTTGAGCTGGCTCCTCTGAGAAGCATGAAGTGCTGTTGGTACACTGTACCCTGGGGAGATGGGACAGGGTGGAATAGTGGGAATTAGTTAAATTCCATGGGCAGGGGCAATGCCTTCACTCCAGACAGCCACGGGGAACCTGTGCTGCATCTGCCTCAGCAGTGCTCAGCCATTGGGGTTGGGGGACAAGGGTGACCAGCACCCAGCATGGGCAGGTCCCCCCGTGCAGTGTGTCAGGGGTCCCTCAGCCCCCCTGGAGGGCAGGGGGGCTCTGCCATGTGCAGCAGCTGGAGCACCATGCAGCACAGCAGCTAAACTACCAAATTCCCAAGCCTGCTGGTTTCCCAGCACCTGCTCAGAATCCACTTTGCAGCAGAGATGTCCAAATGGGAATATTCAGCACTTCCTGAGAGCATCTCTCTCCGAGGCATCAGGCTGAGGCAGCTCATCAGCACTTGGAGGGATTGTGAGGGATCAAGCCAGCAGGACTGAGCCATTCCCATGTGCTGCAGAAGTGCTGTGGGCTGGCATTAGCGACAAAAGTGCCTGTTCTCATGCCAGCCATGAAATATCCTAGCAAGGCTCCCCAGGTTTCTCCTGCTGGCACCCCTGCCATGAGAACAGAAGGGGCTCAGCACCACAGGAAGTTCTTGTGGGCTCATTTCAAACTGGGAGGACTAACAAGGAGGGTCAGTCCTTGCCTTGATCTCTGTCCACAGTGTGCTCCATGGAAAAGTGCCCTGGAGCAAAGTCCTGTCCCACCTGGGCTAGAGCACTGCTCAGAGGAATTTCCTGGGGAAAGAGCATTTTGCAGCAAGGAATCTGCAAAGGTGAGACACATGTGGAAAGACTTTTCCCAGCAAATGTTGCTGTCACTTGCTGGAGCCTGGCATTGGTGTGAGCTAAGAGCAGAGCGTGAACTGCTGCCTGGCCCTTTGGGAAAGGGCAAAAGGCTGGAAGATCAGTCTGAAAGATTCATGCTCCACTTATTGTTCCTGTCAATAAACAAGTGTTCTCCATGTCCCTTGTCTCCTGCAGAAAAGGAGCCTCCAACAGTGGCTGCAGGCTGAAGCGAAGGGAAAGGAGGAGGAAAAAGGGCACCACGAAGCAGAGAAGGGTAAGGGTTACCTTGGGCTGTCCCCAGTCCATCCCAGCTCCCTGAACCCACCTCCAGCAGCAGAGAGGACAGGGGTCACATCTCCTGAGCGTCCCAAGTCCGTCACCAAACCAGCCCTTTGCTGTTAGAGCAGGTTCTGGCTCTGCAGATACTTGGCTGGAGCAACATTGGAGCAACATCAGCATCACCCACAAAGGCAAAGCCTGGAGCGGGGGGGTCTGCTCCTCCTACCTGCCTGGTTTGTTGTGATGTTGGCGACCACGGCTCTCCTGGACTCCAGGCTGAGGTCGGAGACGCCGTTGACGGCCTCCACCCAGAAGGAGTAGTTGGTGTGTGCCAAGAGGTTGGTGACGGTCAGCGCTCCCTGCACCAGGCTCATCTGCTGGGGCACGAAGCGGATGCCACTGCCGCAGGCCTCGCACGGCCCCGCGGCCCCCGCGCAGCGCCGGCACCGCACGTTGTACACCACGTCCGCACGGCCGCCCTTGTCCAGCGGCGGGCCCCACTCCAGCGTCACCGAGGTGCCGTTCACGCTGGAGATCAGGTTCACGGGAGCAGAGGGGGGCCCTGGAAGAGAAGCAGAGGTTCAGGTGGAGCGAGGGCTGCTGGGGCATCGGGAATGGGGGAGCGTGGGGCCAGCGGAGAGATGGGCCTTGGGCAACGGGGCCTGCACACACAAACGGGGCCGGCGCACACAAACGGGGCCTGTACACACAAACGGGGCCTATGCACACAAACGGGGCCTGCACACGCGAACGGGGCCTGCCCACACAAATGGGGCCTGCACACACACAAACGGGGCCTGTGCACCCAAACGGGGCCTAGGCACACAAACGGGGCCTATGCACACAAACGGGGCCTGCACACGCGAACGGGGCCTGCCCACACAAATGGGGCCTGCACACACACAAACGGGGCCTGTGCACCCAAACGGGGCCTAGGCACACAAACGGGGCCTATGCACACAAACGGGGCCTGCACACGCGAACGGGGCCTGCCCACACAAATGGGGCCTGCACACACACAAACGGGGCCTGTGCACCCAAACGGGGCCTAGGCACACAAACGGGGCCTATGCACACAAACAGGGCCTGTGCACACAAACGGTGCTGCAGGGACACAGAACTGCCCAGGGTGGGGAATGCACCCAATGCCAGACAGCAAAGACACAGGCAGGGCTCAGGGTGAAATGCCTCAGAGGCTAAATGCTCTGGATCAGGATGCCAAACGCCAGACAGCGGGAGCTGATGTGTGCTCTGGGGGAAGCAGGAAGCTGTGGTGAGGCGTGAAGCTTTTGGGGGAACAGCCACGGTTTTGAGCAGCTGGATCTGCTCATCTAAAGGGAAGGGTTAACTCACATTTGCTGGGGGGATTAATAAACTTGGGTGGATATCCCTTAGGGAAATACAAGCCGGATGTTGCTGACCTTTCCCCCTGGCCTCAGCATGCTTGTCTGTCCTCCTGAACCAACTACAGAAAGGAGGACTCCTCCTGGGATGTCCTTGTCCCCTTTTAGTAGCACTGGGCCCCTCAAAGCAGCCTGTTGCAGAGAGCTGAGCTGAGAACATATGACAAACCCTGGTGTCACTGTCCACCCACAGCAACACCTGTGCTGCCCTCATGGCTGCCCAGGGGTGTGTGACCACCCAGTGCACTTCTGGGAAAGGAAAGCAGCAAATGTTTGAGCTGGGGTGGGGGTTGGTCTCTTCTCCCAGGTAACACATGACAGGACAAGAGGAAATGGCCTCAAGTTGTGCCAGAAGAGGGTTAGATTGGATATAAGGGAAAATGTCTTCATGGAAAGGGTGGTCAGACACTGGAACAGGCTGCCCAGGGTAATGGTGAAATCACCATCCCTGAAAGTATTGAAAAAGCCCACGTGGATGTGACACCTGGGACAGGGTTTAGTGGTGAACATGGTGGTGGTGCTGGGCTGACAGATGGACTTGATGATTTTGAGGCTTTTCTGTGATTCTCTGACTCTGGCCAGCGATGTTTGGAGAGCAGCAGGATGCGGGTGACCCAGAGGCAGTGAGGGAGTGCAGCCAAGGGGCTCTCAGCTCATGGGCCAAACAGACCCAGGGTTGTAGGGCTGCTGGAGCACCCTGGGCGGGATGCACAGGGCCAGGGGGGAGTGCTGGGCCCAGCCAGGAGCAGCTGCCGTGTCCGAGGACATGCCATGTGCTCAAGCGCAGCATGGCTGGCCACAGGGCAGTCAGGGGTACTCAGGGGTACTCAGGGGGTACTCAGGGAGTACTCACAGATACTCAGGTGGTACTCGGGGAGTACTCAGGGGTACTCACGTGTGCAGGCAGCTGAGGGGGGGTCCTGCACGGCGCGGTAGAAGCTGCTGTCACAGCGGCACACGCGGGCTGCCCGGCTCTCCGAGTGGCTGTGCAGGGGACACTTGGCACACAGCTGGTCCCCGGGGGCTGACTTGTAAAATCCCAGCTGGCAGGCTGCAGAGGGAAGGGCACAGGTCAGAGGGATGTGCCTGGAGGAGGAGCATCCCACAACTCAGAGGATTCCACCAGCACACAGCTGGGCCGTGCTCTCACGCAGTGCACAGGAAACCAGTTCTTCTCCCCAGCGCCTGGATGAGTCCCCTCCATCTGCCCATCTGGAAACTGGGCTCTGTGGAAACTTCTGTCTGTCCCCCCAGCTGCACCTGCTGCCATCCTGATGCCCTCTCCCCACTGCTTCACAAGCAAACTGGGGTGCCTCTGCTGTTCAGGAGCTGCCTGCACAGCTCCAGGTGTTCTCCAGCTGTGCCTGCTCTGCAGAGCTGTCCCCAGTGCAGCCACTGTCTGCCCTCAGGGCAGAGAGCACTGCAGGATCAAACCATGCATCACCGGAAATCACCCTTGTAACTGTTCCAAAATACGTTTCACGGGGCAAATTTACAACTTCATGGTGCTTGTCACAAATGCTGGCTGTGCCCAGGTGCCCAAAAGCATCCATATGGGAGGTTTCAGGAATTAAATCCCCACGCCTGGGACATGGTACACGTCCTTCTGCAAGACCCTGGGGTGCTGCCACAGGTGCCACAAGTTTCCTTGCACAGAGCAGGGAAACAGCCTCTCCTGTAGCACGGTACAGCAAAAAGGCACTGCGTGCCTGCTGCCCACTCTGTGGAGAAACAATGAGGCCAAATGAGCTAGCCTTGAAAAGAATAAGTTTTTTCCTGACAACACAACCTGCCTGCAGTTCCCCTGCCTCCTCCTGATGCAGGAGCTCATCCCACGCCAGGTCTGGCATCACTCTGCTTCATCCTCCCCCCCTCTCCCAGCAGCCCCTCGGGTGGATCATTTGTCACACAAACAAACAGCTCGTCTCTCGTTAGGAAAATCGATTCATCCAAGAGTGACATGTGGCATGTCAGGTATCTGTCTGGGGGTGGAAGGATCTGCCCTCTCTTGCAGATTGAGATTCCAAATAAGGAAAAGCAGGCTCTGTCTGGGTCCCTGTATTCATGAGGTACTTTTAGGACCAGTTCCAGTGATTCAAGGATTATTCCTGGCTCTGACTCATCTCTGCTTTTCCCACCGAGGTAGCAATACCTTCATTTTCCCATCTTTACCTCCTGTGGCCAGATTTGCATACAGCCTCAGTTTTTGCTTTCAGGCATGTAGAAGGGTTTTGTTTGTGATCCAGCATCCTCGGTGGGCTGGGTCCCTCTGTGCTCTTTGTTCTGTTTCAAGGTGCTGATTTGCCTTCTTATTAATAACACTCCTTTCCTTGCCACAGATCTCCCTGGACTGATGCTACCAGCACATTCCACTGCACAGTAACACAAGAGCCTTTTTACAACTGAGCCACTCTAGCAATGGCAGCTGCAGGCAGTGCTCCAGTCACACACCCCTGGTGTGGGGACAACTTGCTGGTCCCTCTTCAGACTCTGTCACCAGTTTCTGTGGTACTTGTGCACCAAATGATCCTTTAACAGCAGGAGAGTGATACCATCAGCAGGACAGACACGTGCCAGAGGTGGTACCACAGGTTGGTGTCACATCTTGGTACAGCAAGGGCCAGCAGTTCCAGAGTTTGTTCCTGAACTCCTGATCCTCCACTCTCCAAAGGGCATCAGAGCAAGGAGCAGGAATGCTGGAACTTGGGGATGCGAGGGAAGGCAGATTTGAAATTGCAGCAGCTTGGGGCTGGCTTTGTTCCCCAGCTCTCTTGACGCTCTTCACCTCCTCGAGGGCATCAGAAGAGGAGATGCAGGGGATGCAGATTTGGCAATTGCACCAAGGGCAGCCCGAGGCATTTGGCAGGCTCTGGTGCTGACTGGTCCTGATGATACCAAAAGATTCAGGGACTCTCTGCCCTTGCCAAGTGACCCCTGATGCTGCAGCACCCTTCGTTCTGCAGCCCTTTGGCTTTGGGTGTAAGACTGAATGGAGCACTGATACACCCTGTTCTCAGGTGGGGACAAATCTGGGAGGCAGCCAGCTGGTGACAAAAAAAACCAAATAAAAACCCCAAAATAGATCTGTAAGAAAGAAACTTTCCCATTTTTCCATGTGGGAAAGGCTGAAGACACAGCATGAGCAGGGATGGGAGCTGAGCAATGGCACAGCCCCAGTCAGTGCTGGGTGGGTGCAGGTCAGGAACTGGTGCCTTTGACTTGCGTGATTCTCCCTTGGGCCTGCAAACCGCCACCACCTCCACCCATGCAGCAACCAGGGACTGGTGATTCCAGAGGCACTGGAGTGGTTCCCTCCACCACTATTTAATTAAGGGCAGAGAAATCAGTGCTACCTCAGCTACGGAGAGACAGGCAGCAGGAAGGATGGGAACACGAAGCGCAGCAGATTTGCACGGAGCAATTGTAATCACTTAGCATTTAATGCTGTAAAAAACCCATTAATTACCTGTAGCAATGAGTCACAATTATTTTAGATGCACTCAAGGGGAAAATTATACTAAATGACAAATTACAGGTGAATTTGTGCACCAGGGCAGAGCCGTGGGGAGCCAGCTCCTGGCACAGGGACAGCCTGAGCACATGAGGAGGACTGGGGAGCACCTGGGGCTGGGGCAGGCACTGCTTGGGGGGGTCATGCACCTCTGGGTGTCTCAGTGCCCAGTTTAGAGGGGAGCAGGACACACGTGCAAAACCTTTCACAGGCACAGGAGAGGGCCCCAGGTTGAACCTGCCAAAGGTATGAAATACCTCCAGTACAGGATGCCAGGCATGTCCTGCTCTGGATTGAGCTCTCTCATGCCAAGCCAGTGACATGTGGAAGACCAGGACCTCCCAGGTTAGCTCTGGGAACTGCAGAGAAGTGGCCAGCAGGAAAAATTCAATCAAATTAACCAGCTCTTAAACACACTGGGCTCCACAGCCATGACTGAAGCCTTCCAAACCGGAAGCCACCCAGCAGAGAGCTGCAGAGTGGTTGTCCTGCTATCTCCACTGCAGCCAACTATATCCACCTGCCAGAAGTGCCCGCTCTGGAGCCCTGGGGAAGGTGGGGTTTCTTTTATTCCCATTATTTTATGCAGTTGACACCCTTGCTCTGTGGCTGAGGATCTCAGTCCTGCCTCTTTGTGAGCCACCAGAAGTGCTCTGATCCCCAGGGCCACTCCCTGGTAAGAGCCAGCCCAGGCTGTCCCTGTGCTTTGGTCTCACGGGGTGGTTTAACAGTGCACGTGGGACAGCAGCCACCCTTCACCTGCCCCTCAGCTCAACACTTGCACACCTGCACTGGGCTTGCAGCCCAGACACCTGGGCTGGTCCCACGTCACCAGCAGAGCCTACAAAGAACAACACTAAACCTGTGCTGGGCAGAGCTCATCTCTAGCCCTGTATCACACCGGTGAGTCCCCAGCGACCACCCCCAGACCTGCTGGGGTCTATGCCACGGGGTCCCCCCACCCTGCACAGCCTGTCTTGCCTGCCTTCCCAGCCCACCAGCCCCACTCTCACGCGTTGGCTGCCCAAAGGACCCTGGAGCAGCAGGATTGTCTCAGGAACAGTGAACGTGGAGGGATCTGCCAGCCATCTGGAGTTCGGTCCATTTGTTTCCCTCCCTCTCCATCCTCTGGGGACAGGACAACATCTGCTAATAAGCTGGCAGAGCTCGAGAGATGATGGATGGACCTGTCAAGGATACACTAGCTGGGAATGAGCTGCTCTTCTCCCTCTCAAGTGGCTGTCTGGGACCAGTGCTCTGCAGGTGGCCCTGGTGGGACTGCTTTGGTGGGGCTGCAAATGTGAGCATTGACCCCATGTCACTCCCTCTTGGCTCCATCCTCAGCCCAGGAGGTTTGGGCAGGGTGAGGGCATGGCTGAGAGGGTGGCATGGGGCAGCTCTGTGACACTGATGCCACCAATTGCCCCCTTTCCTGACCCTTCAATGGATCTGGGCATCCGCAAGCACCAGAAGAGCAGTCATGTACCTCCCTCTGGCCATGCTGGGAAGAGACAGAGATGGAAATAAAGGTGTCACAGTGACTGTGACAGCCAGAGACAGGCACCAGTCCCAGAGCCCCCCAGGCTGCACAAGCCAGCACAGAAAATCCCAGCTCCTTTCAATCCAGTTTCAGCAGGATGCCTCCAATTTCAACTCCCGCATGAAACAGACACTGAAACAGAAGCAAGATATTCTCAGTCATGTCTTAAAAGAGGCATCTGCCTCATTGCCCAAAATCTTGTGTTTTAGCAAGGCTGTGCTCCCTTTTCCCTGCCATCTCGGGTCAAGCCCAGGCTCTGGGCAGTTTGGGGACCTGGAGGGGGCTTTGGGGCATGGCTGGGCTGGTGCTCTTAGTAAACTCCTGGCCCCAAAGCCCCCAGGGCCCTGCTGGTGCTCACACATCCTGTGTGTGCTGCTTGTCCTGCACTGCCTCAGCCCCGATCTCCTCTGGCCCCTGAGCACCACGTCAGCCTGTCCACAGCCCAACCCTCACCTTGCAGCCCCTCTGCACAGCTCACAACCCTTCTCATGCCCAGTACAACCCATCACACCATGACACACCCCTGAATTTATTTCCTATCACCCCAGACCCCACCTCACATCACCTCCCCGCTGCTTGGCCCTTCTTCCCACAATTAACCCATCTCACATTGCCTTGCACTCCTGAGTTTCTCAGAGGGGGGAACAGGAGGAGGTTTTTACCCATGAAGGATTTGCAAAGTGAACGGAACCCTGTGCATGAGGCTGCCAGCAAATGGCACATACAACAAAGGACACCCTGCATCCTTCTTGATGGGTGCAAGTTGTATAAGGAGAGTCCTGCTCTTCCAAGTGGAGTAATTTCACTTGTAGTCTGGGAAAACTGGAGCCATGGTGGCCCAGACTGGCTGTATCCCAAACTGGAAATCTACATGGTGCTGTCATAGAAAAATCAGCAAGCCTTAGAATCACAGAATCACTTAGAATCATACTTCCAGTCTTAGAATCCCAGAATGGTTTGTTTTGGAGGAGACCTCAAAAATCATCCAGCTCCCTTGCTGTGCCATGGGCAGGGACACCTTCCACTAGACCAGGTTGCTCAGATCCTTGTCCAACCTGATTTCAGTACTGTTGGACACATACCTGACTTTCTTCTGCTCTTCTTCCCCACATCTTAGCAAAAATAAAAGCAGGAAACACCCAAATCCCAATTTGCTACGAGTGCTGCTCTGCTGCCCGGTGCAGACATCCTTCTGTGGGAGTGGAGTGGAGGTGATGCCGTGCAGACTTGTGCAGGTGAGACAGCCTGGCACGCTCAGAGCAAAGGCTTTTTTATAAAGCTTATCCAGGGAAACGCTACAGCTTGCTGGAGTCGGATGGAAACAGGCAGCCTAGTGCCAGAATTAGAAAAAAGCTGTTTCCCAAACTCAGTCTTGTCACAGAGTTTTAGATGGAAGTATTCAGAGCTTCTGAAAAAAACCCTACAGATTTCACCAGACCAAAACCAAACACAGAAAACACAGTCTGGAGGAAGGAGTGGGGCTGAATGGGACACCCTTGAAGGTGACAGTGCTGGAGGGAACCCTGCGTCCCTGCTGCAAGGCATAAAAGAAGAAAGGACACACAGAACATGAGGAAATTCCTCCCATCCCTGGCGGGAGCTGGAATGCAGCTCTGGGGGGCGTGTGAGCCCTCTCAGCACATCCACATGGCTGCATGGAAGACAAGGGTTACCAGCTCTCCAGCACGTCCCAGGGGCCAGCACAGCCCTCGCCCCAGCACAGCTGAGCTCCACCAGCCTTTGGATCCCTTTCTCCTTCGTGGAGCAGTGTCAGCAGCAGCAGCAGCTTGTTTTCAGAAGGGGAACAAGTCATCTCACAAACAGTGACATGGGTGGGATCTGGAGCTCGTGCCAAAGGCAGAACAAGCTTCTGGCAGGGCTTTACTGCTCTGTGGGATGAGGAGCATCTTTTCCATGCAAGGCAATCACACCAAGCCTCTGAATGTGCTGGTGGGGCATTTGAGGTCCTCAGCCCCCCCATGGTGTTACACTACCCTCAGTGTAGGGACAGGTGCAAAATTCCAGGTCTTTCCTGCACTCTGTCTGTGTCCAAGCTCCCCAACAACAGCTTCCCAGGCACCTGCACAGTAGAAATGCAGGGCAACAACCTGTGTTCATGACCTGAACTTGGCCCAATTTTGTGGAAGAGTTCTAACAAACAAACAAACAAACAACCCCCCTCAAAAAGCCACATTCCCAAAGTGGTGAATGCCTTTGAGTGCTGCCATTTCCATCCATCACAGTCCAGCTGCTCTTCAACACTTCTGGGAGGGGCCACAGAGACAACTAAGCATGAATAAAATTTGTTTCGTCCCCATCACTACTCTGAACTTCAGGAAGGTGATATGGTCTCACCAGCCAGTACTGCCTGTATTTCCCAGAGCAGCTGAAGGCCTTGCAAACCACAGTGAAAATCCTGTGAGTCACAAACTTTCTTTGATTCCCTTGTCTGACATCACGGAAAGGAGTTTTGCATAACTCCCAGAGCACCACTTTGGAACTGTTTCTGCTTTATCTTGGTGCAGTCATGGCAGAACCCATCTGTGGGGGACACCCAGGGCACCGGTGTCACCAGCTCTGAGTGTGACAGCCTGGTACCCAGCAGGCACAGGATGCTTCAAGCAGGCCAGACTGTGGCTTGGGCCTGCCGTGTATGTGCTGGGACTTGCACAGAAATTCGTCTTGAAATCCAAGACCAATTTGCAAAGAAATGTGAAACATATTCCAAGATGTTTGCTTGGAGCTACAATGACAGGGTATTCTCACGGAATCATGGAATCACAGAACGGTTCAGGTTGGAAGGGGCCTTAAAGCCTATCTCGTCCCACCCCGTGCCATGGGCAGGGACACCTTCCACTATCCCAGGTTGCTCCAAGCCCCATCCAGTGGCTTCACCTGGGACATTTTTGTTTCCAGGGCTTTCCCTGAGCCTGTGCCAGGCTGTGCCCCCATCACAGCACATGGGGTGTAGCTGGATGGGGTTTCCCCTCATCCCCACTTGCCTCAGCAGCTGTGGGACTTTCTTCATAAAGGTCCATGGATACAAAACTGTATTCACAAGCACATCACTACCAAGCTGGGTATTTTCTCCTCTTAATTAGCAATGCTGTGGTGCTTTAATTGCTCGATTAAAGTTGCCCACAAGGAAGGTTTGAGGTACATTAAATCTGCTGATTGGTTCATCAGCATGAATCCCACCAACTGGAAAAAATTAACTGGCTTCCAGATTGCTAACCAGACTCTCCAGATCCATTTCCACCAGCTGCGTCCCACAGGAGGCATGAGAGAGTCCAGCAGTTCTTCCTCTATTTCTACTTCTCCTTCACTTTGGGATCTGGAGGGGAAGGGGTCCCAGCAATGGCAGCCTCCCTGTCTTTTCCTGTCCAGAGGAACACGGTCAGTTTTTGGCTGAAGCAGAGCTGGATAAAGTCTAACCCAGGGTGAGATCCTCGTTCAGCCACACAGGGCAGACCTGTGTTTGGTGTCTGTTCTCACTCAGGCTGCGAACACCAATCCTTGTGTGCAAATGGGCTGATGGAGCAGGAATTAGGAACTGCTCAGTTCCTGCTTCCTTACCACTGTTTTCCATCCAAAGGGAATAGCCAAGATGAAAGCCCCAAGCACAGCAGAGGGAAAGCAGCCAGAGCAATCAGAACACCCAGAGGATAAGATGCCTGTTCCCAAACTTCACACAGAAATGTCCGAACTGCTCCTGAAAGCCATGGATATGCCAGAGATGCTCTTTGGGAATGACGTTTCTGCCAAAGGCTCATCCACCCGCTCTGACAACAGAGAAGAGGGCCTGTCCCTCTGTTTTACCCTTTTCCCTTTGTTTGTTAAAGAAAACACTTCCTGGGAGACTCTGTGCTCCTGGGGGTCTCCATGGCTGGGTGCTGGGTGGGTTTGTGTCAGCTCCCAGAGAGCAGCACTGTGATCCGTAGCACTGCTGCTGGTGCTCCAGACTGACTCTCTCTGTGTGTACAGCCTGTGCTCAGCTGAACAGATTGCAGCCCAACTTTAAGTTTTGCTCACGGATAGCTGGTGAGAGATGCAGCCCAAGAAATAATTCAGATCCGCCCTAAAAGGAGCACCCCGATGCCAGGACTGTGGATTTACATGGTCCAAGGACCAAAGTCCATCCACCAAGGACCACCACCACAACCCAACGTCCTGGTGGCTCAGGAGCCTGGCAGCCCTCCCCACAGAGGGTCTGGCTGGGGCTGGCAGGAGGGATGTGGTTGAAGAACCACTGTCCTCACCTGCGTGAGCCTCCCTGTCCACCTCGTCATTCACCCACCCACAGCACAGGGTACTCATGTCCCAGCTCTCAGCCCGTGAGGAGGTGGGTTATAGGTCCTTTCCTTCCCACAGAAGCAGAACCAGGCTCCCCTCTCTCATGTCTCTAATTGCACTGACCTTATTGAAATGGGTCTGTATTTGTCCTGCACAGCAGCTGCATATCAATAAGGTGAATTATGCTGATTGTCTCCTTATCTGATAAATTGCCGGGACAGATCCTTTTCCCTCGTGCTCTTGCTTATTCTGCTGTTTAGGCAGAGCAGTTGCTATTTGCTGTGTGTAAGAGACATTAATGTGTCATGTGTGGACTGATGCATTTCAAGGAGGAAAGAGCAGCACGTCCAAGGCTGTGGGTGATGGGGTGAGGGAAGAAAAGTCCTTCAGAACCTTGAAAACAAAGGGAAAAACAAGTGGGCTGTGCTGTCCTGGGAGGGGTTTCACCCTTGGGGTGACTGTGGCAGAAGATGCTGTGGGACAAAATGCCGGGAATGTTAGGAGCTGGCAGACCCCAGGATGCCATCAGCAGATGTGGGAATTCCTGCTCAAGCCCCATTTCTGCCCAGTAAGGTACTGCAGCACACGTGCCCAGTCCCAGCTGGAGAAGGGGGTTCTCGGAAGAGGAAGCTGGCAGAGGCATTAGGCACAGATACGGGGGACAAATGTCTGCTGGGTGGAGGCTGTGACACATCTGATGCCAAGCCAGCTGGCATGCTTGGATGGTCCTGATCCCAGTGCCTGTGGGCTGGGATGTGGCCCCCTCAATCCCATGGAAAGTGCCCCTCATATCCTTATGGCAAACAGCACGACACCAAAACAAGGTGAAATGTGTGGATCCTGCTGGGATGTGTGCAGGAGTCAGAGATCCCAGCCACCACCCTCCTGCTCCCAAAAAGGGGTATCCAGTGAGATGAATGACTGCAAAGCCCGACCCCTGGAAGTGCTCAAGGCCAGGTTGGACAGGGCTTGGAGCAACCTGGGATAGTGGAAGGTGTCCCTGCCCATGGCAGGGAGTGGAACAAGATGGGCTTTAAGATCCCTTCCAACTCAAACTGTTCTGGGATGCTGGGACTCTGTAATGGGGACGAGAGGTAGAGAAGCTCCCCATGTTCTTACCCATCCTTCACCACATCCCACCTCACCCCTTCCTTCCCAGGTCTGTGGCACAACCTTCCTTCTCCTCTGAAGGGCTGGGAAAAGCTCTGGCTATGGTCTGGTTTCCTGAGCTGTCTTTCATCACTCTGGCAGGCCCTTAGAAAAATGAATGCTAAGGAGGAGGGGGAGAAACCTCCACTGTTCAAATATCTTTAGCTTTGACAAATAAGGCATCCGGCTGTGAAAGGCAGAAGGAAATTAATTTGGAATCATATTTTAAACACTGCCATAGAGGCAAAGTATCTTCTCTCTAATTTCCCCCCCTTCCACACTTTCCCCTCCCCAAGCAAAAAATGAATTTCCCTGATATTTATAGAAAGATTATTAGGGCCACAAGGAGTGATTTATATCATCTCATCCCTGTGACCGAGAATGAAAAATTGCTGGGGCGACAGCCACTGGAATCCTGCTTTTGTCTGCCTGACAATTAAAACGGCTAATTTCCAACTCCAACTGATCCGCCAGGGTTATAAATCATCCCCAAAAGGCACTTTTCAGCCTGAAAAATGAACTCTGCCCCAATCAGGCACAAGATCAGAGATTTGCATCTGTTTGCCTTCGTGTGTAAATATGTGTCCTGCTGCTCCACAGCCACCCACCAAAGGAGATGCAGGAAAGGAGGTGCTGCCCTGCTCGCTCCATGTCTGGTCATCAAACTGTGCTGGGAGCTGGAAAAATGGGACAGGGGAGGCAAGAGAGTGAGGTGACACTGGCGGCAGAGAGAGTCCAGTGACATGTCTCTGCTGTTTCTGACGCCACGAGGCTTGGAGAGTTTCACCAGAGAGCACTGCTGGGTCTGAGTCCATCTGCAGGGCCAACGGGGGACACACGTCAGACCACGCTTCCTCCTGTGGCAGGAGCAGTCCCACCAGTAACGGGCAGGGGGGCAGAGAAGGGGCTCTCCCACAGCTCTGCTGCCAGGAGAGAGCAAACCTACCCGAGAAATCACACGAAAATGAGTCAGGCAGAGCCCAGCACCAACACCACGGCTTCCCTCAGCCTCCTGCCTCTGGGGCAGGGTTGTCCTGGGGCAGAGTGTGCTGGAATACAGGGAACAGCTGTTTGGTCCTTCTGGGCCAACTCGCAGCTCCTTGCAGTGGTGGGGCTGGGTCCAGCCAGCCACGAGGGCCATGTCAGTGCCCCCTCCCAAACACAGTAGCGCATGCCTGGCCCCATGCACACCTTCCTCCACTCTTTGATGCAAGAGCTTTTCTGAGTCATTCGATCTATCCCAGGATCACTTTCAAACTGACGGTCACAGGCAGGAGGAGTTTCGGATTGAAGCATTTATTCTGCCCATCCTTCCCACTCTGTGTAGCTGGGACCTGCGGGAGTCAGCGGGGGTCCCAGCAGCCCCTGGATCCATTCCAGTCCGGTGTCAGACGTCCTGACCTTGAGTCAAGTCTCCCTAAGACAAATGCTCCACTTGATGTTTCCACGAAACTTAAACAAAGGCCCCGCGCTCGTGTTTGTGCTGCTCTCCCTCACCACGTCCCATGAAGGAACAGAGAGCAAACAAATCTGTGTGGAGGGCTCTCCCGGGGAGCCCGTGCTCTGTACACACAGCTCCCCGTGCCTGCTGCTGGTCACCCCAGTTCCTTATCACAGTTTGTTCAGTCGGCAGCTCGGAGCTGCCCAGCGGCACTGAGGGCCCCTGGGAGGGCTCCCCTGCAGCAGCCCCAGGAGGGTGAGGGATGGATGCAATGACCTTGTTCCATGAAGGCTCAGTGTTTTCCTTTTTGCCTTCCTCCCTTTCAAACCCCTGCCAGCGGTGGGTGTTGTGGAGGGGCCAAGTTGGGCCTTGCTGGAGCACAACTCAGAGATCTCAGCACCCGTCAGAGCTGCTGGGGGCACTGAGCTGGGACCTCTGGGCCATGTGATCCACCGTAGGGAAAGATGGAGCCAGGGCAGTCCCTGTCCTGATGCCAGCCAGTCCCCACCTCAAAGGCATGCCCTGTGCACCAGGAGCTGTCAGAGCCACAGGAGCCACCAGATGCACATTTTGGAAGCACGAAGCCAGCCAGCAAAGGCATGGACAGCCCTGGGCCTCCACAGAGGCTGACCGTCCCAGTTTTTGTGAGCAGGGGTCTGTCCTCAGCCCTTCCCCAAACAGGCAAGAGCCCCTTGCAGCCATCCCTCCCCTTGCAGGCACTGCAGGCAAGAAGCAGGGACTCACCCATGCAGGAATCCCGCTGCTCTTCGTAGCCAGCACTGCACACGCACTTCCCGATGGGCACCAGCCACTCTCCCTCGGCACTGCAGTACATTTTGGGAGTGTCCCTCTCCTCCGAATGGCCCACGCACTCTCCCCGCACTTCCACCAAGGAGGACGAGTCCGCCCCAGTCACGGCCTCGGAGAAGGACGCCAAGTTCCTCACCGTGGCCGGGCACTTCTTGTAGTACACGCGCACCGAGACGATGGCGATGCACGCACCGATGTCCTGGAAGGCCAGGTAGAACCCCCTCTTGCTCAGCGGCCCCACGCCCCGCACCTCCGTGTTCAGCTTCAGGCGCCGCACCCCCAGGTCCACGTTGGTGAAGCTCTCGTCTGCCGCGATGGTGTCGATCTTCATGAACTGGCTCTCGCGGGTGCTGCTGCCCAGGTCCCGGTCGGACTCCATGTAGTAGAGGTTGAAGGTCTCCTTGCAGGTGCCCAGCACACCTGGCATGCTGTTACAGTCCCTCAGCGTGAATTTGATCTCGGCGTAGACCCGCCGCGCCCCGTCCCGCTGAACCCAGTTGGTCCGCAGCCAGTTGTTCTGGTTGGGGGTCATGACATTACAGACCTGGTAGGTGTGGATGGGGCTGAAAAACTCATCCATTTCATTGATGGAATCCCACTGCGGGACAGAGAGAAAACAGGTCACTCCAGATGCCCCCAGCCACCGGGGGAGCAGGGAGCATGCAGGAGCCTGTGCCATCTCCCACCCCTCTGCTCTTGCGTCTGCGTGGGAGGTCGCTGCTGCCACAGGGCAGAGGAAGATGAGGCGCAGACATCACCCAGCAGTGGCACCCAGCAGCGGCACCCAGCTGCGGCGCTGTGTGAGGTGCAGCCCTGCTCGCAGGCGGGGACGCTCGCCCGTGGCTGATGTCCTGGCAGAAGCTGATGGCAGCGTGTGACCGGGAGGGCTCCAAACCCTCCAGGTCACGTCTGAGTCCTTTTCCTTGGTGCTCAGCCTGTCAGCGGCAGCAGCAGCAGGAAGCACATGTGTGGTGCTCACCGGGTCCCCTCTGGCTCATGCACTGTCCACGCACAAACCAAACCGGGTGCTTTCCAACCGGAGGCGTTTCAGGGTGGGCACCACAGGGTGGAGGGGAAGCATGCAGTGAGCACAGCACCTTCAGCAAGAAATGGGGGCCCGCGGGGGTTCAGAGGACCCTTCTTCCCTGCAAGGTGATGCCAGTGTGGCTCCTGGGTGTGAGACCACAGTGCTCAGCTCAGCTGAGAGGCTGGATGGGGGCTAGCTCTGGGAACCCGGAGGCTCCTGGCTTGACAGCTCTGGGGTGAAAATTCCATGTAGCAGTGGCAGTAGGGTGTGCCTCGGGATCAGATGCTGGAAAAAGCATGTCGCAGCAAGCAGGATTACAACGGAGGGTGGTCTGGGTGAGTTTAGAGGGACAGGGACGTGGGTGTCATAGAAGGGAGGGATGCTCAGTGGGTTTAACTGATAAGAAGTGAGAAGTAGTGATAATTTGGATACAAATGAGTTCCATAGCTGAGGGACAAGTAGGACTTAGCTGTTGAGGGCTACAGGACACTTCCAGGGGCTCAGTCTTGCCTCATGTCTCCCGCTCCAACCTCACCAGCCTCTCACCAGGACTGACACACTTTCCCTGCTCAGGGGGTTTCCCACCTCTACAGCTCACATTCCTGCCCAAATCAGGCACTCTGAACACATCCCCATGGATGGGTCTGGGACCCCTCAATTCTTATGAGAGAAGAGGAGGAGGAAGAGGAGCAGAAGAGAACTTCAAACCTTCTGACTTCCCCTGGCTTTGAAGTCCCACCCCCATGCCCAAGCCCAGCTGTGCGGGGCAGCCCCAGATGCAGCGCTGCAGGAACGGGGGCAGGCACTGGCACTCCGACTCCTCTGCCTTCCAAATCATCACCACCCTCCTCACCCCAACCTCAGCATGCCCCTGCCTGCACCTTCCTGAGGTCCCAGCTCTGCCTGGAAGCTGGCAGGGAGCAGCCCCCACCTCAGCTTGTCTGGGGGGGCTGGGGGAGCCAAGCAAATCCCCAGCCACACTGCACAGAGGAGGAAAACAAATCTTTAAGCAGCATTATAAGTACATTAAAATAAACCTCCAGGCTGGCTCTGACAGGGCAAGAACGGTGTTTTCTTATGCGAGTGGTGACTTGTGTTTCATTACAGACACAAAACCAACAGCAGCCCCAAGAGAAGGATGCTCAGCTCAAAGGGGGTGAGCCAGAAACCTTCACCCCAGTGATGTGGGAGTGACAAGGATGCAGAGCCCTGGGACAGGCATCCCCCAGCCTCGCTGTGTGGCTGCCAGCAGTGCAGGGACAGGACACAGCTAGGAGATGGCAGCACACCTCCAGAGCATGAGAGATACTGGAAAGGGATATCAGTGGTGCCTGTAAAACAGCCCACTCCCTTCTCCCCTCTCAGAGGGGAATGTCCTTCCTCATTTGGCCTCCTTGACCTGCAGCTCCTGGGGAGGTGTTTTGGTGCCTTCTGCTCGTGTGAGGGTGATCAGAGCAGTCATTTTGGTGATGCACATCCTCAAAACTCCCCCAGCATCTTGCATTTAGAAGAAAACTCTGCTTCTCTGTCCTAAGGAGCTTAAAGCAGCCTGGAAAAGGCAGCAGCTCCAGGTGCAAACTACAACGGAAGCTCATTTCAAGGGGAATATGCTGGCAAAGGGGGTGAAAGTCAAGCCACTGCCAGGGAAGAAAAGTGTTTGTGATTCATTTTAAAATATTGTCTTCTGAATTCCAGAAATGCCCAGCTTTGTCCTAGGATCACTGAGAACATGCCCTGCACCCCAGCGCTCAGGCGGGCAACGTGGAAAGGGGCCAGGCTGTGGGTGTGCTTGGCTGGAGGGATGAGGGCAGCACCCCTCAGCTTCCCAGCCCCGGGGATGAGCCTGTGGGAGGTGCTGGGACACCCAGGACACTCTGGTGCTGGCTGGGCAGGGGGTACAGGGCGCTGGGAGGAGTGGGCAGCATCAGGCAGGGCACAGCTCCCCGCTCCCACACCCACGTGTGCACACGCTGCTGCGGCGCTTCCGAGGGGCTGGAAGTCACTGTCGAAATTAATCGAGCACAAATTAACACAACATCTGTTTCCTGTCTCTTCCCTGCTGAGTTTCCCGGGGGAAGTGAGGCAGAGCTGTGCAATGGGGGGAGACATGCGGGGTGAGGGCAGAGCTGGGGGGGTGAGCAGGGGTATCCCCCACGATGCACAGCCAGCTCTCCTCGGCATTGCCTGTGGGGCCAGAGCTCTCCAGGGGTGTCTGGCAAGGGAAAAATGAGATTATTGTGTGCACCAAAATGCTTTGGCTCCAGCTCATGTGATTGCTTTGGTTCTCCAGATATTCACTTCTCTCCCAAATCAGGCAGAGTCACAAGTGCAGTGTCCCCACACCCTCGTGGCACTGCCAGAGCTGGCAGCATCCTCACCGTTGGCAGAGCAGGAGATAAATGCCCACCTCCAAGCACCAGCAACCGTCAGCATCAGCCACATCTCCACCCCCCGGGGTGAATTTGGAGGGGTTGCATTTGCACCATCTCTCTTTCAAACGTGGTGCTTTTTTGCACAGCAGCTGCACTGCCAGTTCTGTCCCGGGGTCCCAAAACACCACACCTGGCCTGCAGGGAAAGAGCTCCACGGCTGGCAGAAATGCACGGGGGGCAGGCAGGCCACAGGAGCTTGTGGCTCAGATGCCACGGGTGCATCTTCCCAGCAGGTCACAGGGCAAATGAAGGCCCACAAGCTCTGCCAGGTCCCAGGATTTGCAGGACATTTGGGATCACAGAATCCCAGAATGATTCAGGTTGGAAGGGGTCATTTTATTCCACCCCCTGTCATGGCCAGGTACGTCTCCTACTGTCTCAGGTTGCTCCAAGCCCGGTCCAACCTGGCCTTGGACACTTCCAGGGATGGAGCAGCCACAGCTTCTCTGGGCAACCTGTGCCAGGGCCTCACCACCCTCACAGGGAAAAATTTATTCCTAATATCCATATATCCAACCCAAATCTACCCTCCTTCAGCTTAAAGCCATTCCCCCTTATCCTATCACTGCCTCACCTTGCAAAAAGTCCCTCTCCAACCCTCCTGTAGGCCCTTTTAGGTACTGAACGGGGATGGAAGGCCCTGCTTCAGGAATCCCCAGGACTGGAGGGGTTTTTCTGTTTCCCCTTAGTTCCAGGCTCTGTGGGCAGCAGTTGCTGTCTGTGGCACCGGGTACCACCCGTTCAAGAGCTCAGGCGCCGTGCACGCCCCCGGCTCTGCCACCTCTTGGCTGATGGCTTGAAGTGGTTTTATGAACCAAAGCTCAGCTCAGCCCCACCAGTGTGATAAGATCCCCCAGCGAGACGGAAATGAGGACATCATAATTAACGTGGTGAGCGCACGCGCTGGGGGGGGACGTGATTGCATCTGCATTCACGAGTTTGCCTAATAGTTTAAATTAAAGTCAACACCAGTTATAAAAAATATTTTTCCGGATTATGAAAGGCTAGAGATGCAAACAGCAGATATCTGGGCAGCTGAGTGAGGTCTTATAAGTCTCCCAGGGCCTGTGTGGCACAGCAGAGGAGGAGGAGGAGGAGTGGAGCAGAGGCTGTGTCCCTCTGGAGCAGCAGCTCAGCCTCCCAGCATCCTTGCAGTGCAAAGGAACGAGGTCTCCCCAGCTCTGGGACAGCTTCCAGGAGGGATGCCAGGTCTGCCTGGCACAGCAAAGCTTTTGTGGCCACTGAGACATCCAACACTTTCCTTCCCAGTGTGCCATGGCACCTCCAGGTCCCTGGCACCACTGTCACTGGGAGAGGAAGAAAGGAGAAGGATGTTATTGCAGCTATAAATCATTAGATGGGAGGCCTTAATGGAGATAATCCCCATGAAATCAGTCACTGCTGGGGCTAAGGAGGGATTTGTCAGGCAGTTAACCACCCTGAGCTTCACTGCAGGTGATTAACTCCTGGTAGTGACCAGCATCTGGGGAATTAGCAATAACCCAGCATTTACTGAACAAGCACTGGGAGATGAGCTTTTATCTCAATTACCAGTCTAAATCTTTATTTTCCAATGTTCCATTCCTACCCGTCCTTTTTTTTTTCCCAAAGAAAATTAATTTCACCACAGTCTGAGCTGTAACTTGCTGGTATTCCTAGATCCAGGTAGAGGCTCCAGCTAGGAAGAGAAACACAAGAAATGCAACAAGGACATCAAAGTGAGGGAGAGCAGATGGGAGAGCCCCAGTACCTCTTGGTGCTCTGAGGAGAAGGAGATGACCCTGAAGGGGGGTGAAATGGCAAGGACACAGCACAGCTCAGACTGGGGACAGGGTTTTATAGGGTGGGCTTGGGACAAAGGGAGGCCCTGCTCTGTGACAGACAGGGCTCACCCAAGCCATGAACTGCTTGTTGTCTGCAGGACCCGACCCAGGCAAAAAAAGTCCTCTGCTATGTAGGCTTAGCTCAGTCCTGGGGCTGAAATCTCCATCCCTGGTGCACAAACACTGCTGGGAGACCGCCCTATGGGCTGGTCTGTGCTCTCAGCTGGGTCCTTCAGCAAATCTGGTGCCTGACATTTTTCTCTCTGTGATCTGTAGGATGAGGGAGGAGCACTCTTGGCTAAATGTGCCCAGGGCCTCAGGATAGATCCCTTTTTAAGGAGCAAAGAGGCAGAGATGGAGACCTGCAAACTCCCTCTGAAGGTTTCTCCTGGTGTTCCCACCAGCTAAGCCAAGGTGGAGCATGCCAGGTGGGATTGTTGGGGATTGTGCAGGGCCAGCAGTTGGACTGAATGACCCTTGGGGGTCCTTCCAGCTCGAGATATTCCATGATTCTGTGGCAGATGTTGGGGCAGCTGCCTGGGTGGCAATGCCCAGCATCTCTCTGGGCTGACCCCAGCCCTGCAGCCAGGGAGAAGCTGTGGGGCCACAACAGGAGGTGCTGGGGGGACAGACAGGGAGGCCATGGGCAGCCTGGGGGGCCTTTCTCCAGCACTCAAGGTGCTCCCATTCTAATTAGCTCCTGCTAGGAATCCTTCAAGCCCCTTAGATACCCTGTGTCTGAACAAAATCATTTCCTGTTTGACTTTGTAAATCAAAGTAGATGATACAATAATTATTAATAATATGTTGACTTATCTCATCAGCGTTTTAATTAGTCAGTAGAAAGGCAATTTGCAAAGGGGCCGATCAGGCTCCCCCTGATCCAGCAGGTCACGTGCCAAGCAAGGAGCGGGCAGAGAAGGGCACTGGGGCACTGGGGCGTTTTACTGGGGAGAACTGGGATACAGGAGGCACGGGAAGGGAAGGGGTTGACCGCGCTGATAAGAGTTTAATTTTCAATGCAGAGGGAATTGTTCTGGGAAAGGAGCGAGCTGCAAAGCTCCTGGGAGCCCTTTGAAGTTATAATTGAGAGGAGCTGCAGCCGGTGGGACAGGGATGCTCCCGGTGACCCTCCCGCTTCCTGCACGTGTCTCTGGGGTGGAGGTGAGCATGGGGGATGCAGTTAAACCCCTGAGCAGCAATTACAGCCAATTACCCCTCCATTAATTGTCTGGCAAGAGAAAATGTCAAAACAGGCCAGGCACGGCTCCCTGACGGCCTGACACTCCCTGAGGCCCAGGGCTCTGCTGACCCTCACCGTGCCCGTTGCTCCCAGCCCCTGCTCCTCTGCTCCTGCTGGCCACGGCAAACCCAGTGAGGGAAATCACCTTGCCCACTGGGTGATGAAAACGTCAGGACTTTGCAACTTGTCCCCTTCCTGTTTGGCAGGGCTGATGCTGTTGCCCTGGCTGTGTAGGCAGCTCTGGGATCTCCCAGCCCCAAAGAAGAGACCTCTGAGGCTGCCACCTTTCCTGTGGCATCCCCAGGTGTGACAGGACCTGCAGGTGCTGGAACAGCAAGCCACAGGGCACTAGGCAGTGAGCTAGCAGACATAAGACCCCTTCTGAAGCTCCTCAGGCTGGGCACCAAGCAGCTCTGTGCTGCTTAGTGCCATGAAAAGACCCAGGCAGAGCTACTCAGCCCCCACTGTCACCCATGTGGTGGCCCTGGGGGGAATGGAGATGTGGGTAAAGCAAAAGAAAAGTGACTTCAGCCAGCAACGCTGTCCCTTGGCAGGAGGATGCTGTGTCTGTCCCTGGGTGGAGCAGACACTCTGTGGGGAAATCCTGCACCCTCCAGCACCCAGTGCACGCTCCCGCTGTGGCGCAGGCAGCACAGCTGGCAGGGGTGGGGGGGGCAGCAAAAATAGGTGACCTCAAGGAAAATGTGGCTTCACAGTACCCTGCCTCACCAAAGGCACAGTACCTGCAGCACCAAAGCCACAGCACGGCGCAGTGGGCAGGGACGGCCCTGGGGACACCCGAAGCACTGGTCACAGATGGTGGCCAGCACACTCAGTCCCTTTCTCAGAGCAGGGATCACTCCAGATCCCCCCCACCTGAGCCTGAACCAGCTGTGGGGGCTGCTCAGGAGGCATCTGCTCAGTGCCAAACCACTGACACTGAGAATGAGCATCCTACGACAGCTTCCCTGAGACACCAGCACCCCGTTCCACCTCCTGGTGACAGCCACTGGATCCAAGTGCAAATTTACTACTCATAAAGGACCTGGAGCTGAAGGACCAGCAGGAAGGTGAAGGAATGAGATGCTCTTTCTGGATGATGTGATGCAGTGGCCCCTGGAGGAAGAACCACAGTCCAGACACGCGTTCAGAGCAGCCATTAAAACATTCCGCTGGTAAAAGACATGCAAAGCTGTTTGTGCAAGAATGTCACATTGAAACACAGGACCCTCCTTGAGGGTGTTCGAGACAGTTTCCACACAGGTGTGTGGTCATTCTGTCAGTAACAGTGCCTCAAGCTGGTCATAAGCCTGGCTTAGTGCAGAGTGGAGTTACCCCACGACTGACTGAGGTCCTGTAGGACACAGCACCATGTCCAGGAGGTGGCTTTGGCAGCTCTGCAGTACCTAATGTGAGATTCTTTGGTTTGCTTTTCCTTTTTTGGCATCCAGCATTATAACTGATTTTTATTCGTTATTATATTTATTTATTATTTTTATATATTTTAAATCAACATCACGAATAAGATGGAGGCTTCAGATGTGTTAGTGTTCAAGAGCTGCTGGGGAAGGGCTGCTGGGCATCTGCTGTAGAGAGCCCTGAGTTCCAGCCCCCATGGTCACCTAATGCATCACATCTGACAGTCCCAGTGGGTTGGGGCCCTGGATTCATCCCTGGATTTGTGACTGTCCAGTACAGGATGCTGCACCTTAGCTGGCCCTGGAAGTCCCTGATGTGGTGAGAATGAGGCTCCTGCAGGCTCAATCCTTTGTCTTCTGTGGGAGTGCAAGGCCCTGCCCAGGACAGCCAGCTCGGGGGGATTCATCCTCACCCAGGTCGCCTCGGTGATGCCATGGATCCCACCTGCATTCCTGACAGTGACCCCTGGGGATGGGGTCATCCAGAAGGGGAGAACTGGGCAGTCTGAGAGTGGTGGATGGCCTGACTATGGGGAGGAATTTCCTAGGGAGTGATGAAGGGCAGAGCACTGGATGTGGACAAAGGTATCCCAGAAACATTCTCCCTCCCAGGGAAGCAGGGGAAGCCCTGGTCCCTGATTCCCTGAAGGTGCGTCGGGCTCCTCCAGGATGCCCGGATTTGGCAGCAGGACTGGGATGAGAGGACAGCAGAGTCGTGACAAGACAGTGGTGACAACCAAGAGCAATCACGCAGAGGGGGCAGTACCAGCCTCATCCAGGCAGTGGCAGAAGGTCCCCTGGCTGGAGACCAGAGCCAGGCAAGCCCTGGTAGCGAGGGGTTTTTAACAGGGGCCCGTTAACAGCATCGCCACCGGACCTGCAGCATTTACCAGCACCAGCAATTTTGCAGCCAAGGATGTTTTTTCCTAAAATCTGGGCTGCTCTGAGAGCTGAATGAACTGACAGGTCTGAAGGGCCGTATTTATGCAGGAGATCACATCACATTAGTTCCGCGGTCCCCTCTGACCTCGTACCTCTCAATCTCTTACATTCCCAGGATACTCACCATTGCAACAGCTAACTGCTAAAATTAGAGCTGAGTTAACAATTTAATATATTTACATATATGATAAAGTCTGATAGAAATCTGATCATTGGCATTATTATGAATTCACCGTTCTGATCACTCCTGCTCAAGCAGTGCGGGGACTGAAAATCTCAAGCAACAGATCAATGAAAATTATTAGAGGCCTGGGAAGATTTCTGTGGGAGGTGGAATTGAAAAGATTAGGACCGTTTAGTTCAGAGAGAGGATGAAAAAGAATGGACATGAAAAATCAACACAGCAGCAACAGCCAGGTAGGCACCCCAATTTTGCACGTTTTGTGCCTGCAGAAAGCCCCACTGTGCCTTGCAGTTGGTCCTGTGGGTATTTATGGGATTGTTTCTGTTCGCTAAATGAACGAGCAAAATCCTTCCAGCCAGGTCACCCTGACATCTGAAACTCACTGTTTCCAGAAAGCTGCCACGGTGGGAAAGCCTGGACATGGAAACACAAGGGAGCATGTGGAGAGGATCCAGCAGGAGGTGGCAGGCTCCCATGGGGGTCACCACCCCGACATCCCTCCCGGACACACCGCAGGGCTGTGCCTTTGCACCCCCATTCCCTGTAAGAAACGATCCACAGGGGAGGCTCCCTGCCCCTCTTGCCTGGTTCCCACAGTGGTTGGGAGCTTCCCAGTCCTTTTTTGGGGCTGTTCCCCCTGATGCTCACCCGGTGCAGGGAGGAATGAGATGCTTCTTGGCATGTCCCAGCTCTTGAGTCCCCTCAAAGCTCAGGAGCTGGTGACAACCTGGTCCCTACCAGGGGACATGGAAGGTTAAATGGCATTTCCAAACCAGGCACATCCCACTGATAGTCTGTCAGGCTGGCATTTTCCCAACAGACGTGGTCTCTTTGTCCCATCAGCACTGACCTGGGGCTGAGATGTCCATTCCCTATCCATCCCCTGAGCCCCTTCCATAGGGTCCCATGGTGACCCATCCCACTGGGGTCCCCCTGTGCCAACAGCCATCTCATACTTACCCCATGCGAGGGATAAGTCATCCAGCCCCAGTCCCCCGGGATTGTTGACGTGTCCAGCAAGTTCACTGGAAAACACAGGAGCAAAAGGCTGTGTTAGAAAGCTTTGTCCCCCTGCCAAGGCGTGAGGAACTGAGCCACCATGAAAATGCCCTCCTCACATGCCACTGAATGTGCCCCCCACCCACAGTCTTCTGCCAAGGACTGCCTGGCTGGGTATGAGGCAGGTATGGAATTAGGGGATGGCAACAAGGGATGCTCCCCAGAGCTGGTGGTTCAGGATAGAGTTGAGTCCTGGCCCCAGGACTGAGAGCAGTGTGACCTTTTGGAGGAGAGGGGGCTGCAAACAGCAGCTCAGAGAGGATGCAAAGCAAGGGGGGGCTGTGGAAACAAACTCCCAGCATCAGGTTGTCCACCCGCCCCGCACTGGGCCAACACTGATGCAACTGGAGCATCATTCCCCAGCTGGACACTCCTCCTCTGGAAGCCCTTTAGGCTCAGCTCCCTCCCAGCATCGCTGGTTTGAAGTCTGCACTCCAGCAGCTGCTGTAATTGCACACTGCAGTGCCCAGCTCCAGCACAAAGAGACTCCCCATGCTCCTGGCTGACACCCCACTGGAGAAGTCCATCAAAGCCAACCCTTCCAAATCCCTGCCACCACCAGGAGCCTGGCTTAACAAGGAGACACAGGCAAACTGCAAGAAGAGGAAGCAGCTTGTGTGGGGGGAGAGGTGAGGACGCCTTAGAATGTGCTCAGGAGCTTCTTATGGAAACCTGTGCAGTGTCAGCAGCGGGGAGAGCAGGATGCCAAGGCACTGCTGCTTCTGAGCAAGCCCCACACCCAGATCCCACAGCACCAGGCAGAGGAGAGCCTTGCTGCTGCCTGGTAACTCCGACTTGCTCAGCACTTGGGGAAGAAGCCCAAGCCCCAGCTCCATGACGCAGATCCAGAGGGATGGAGGCTTGGGAGAGGGTGCCAGCAAGGTGCCCTGACCCTTGGGAGTGAGTGCAGTGGGCACCAACACCAGCACCCCTGTGCCTCACCACTCCTCAAGAGCACCAGGCTCCCACAGGGACCCCCAGTGCCTCCAGCCTTCCCCCTTCCCTCTGTCCTGCAGCCACCCAGTAACATCAATGCCTCCAGGAGGTTGCATCCATGCTGGCTGCCCTTCCTCACCCTCGAGCAGCACCAAACCGGGCCTGGAGGCACCTTGTCACAGCATCCCCCTGCAGGGAGGCACCTTGTCACAGCATCCCCCTGCAGCACCAGCTCTGGGCTGGTCCCGGGCTCGGGAGGGCCGGTGCCCTCGGTGCGAGGAGCAGCCTGTCGCAGCAGGGACGGGGCACATCAGGACAGCACCTCCAGTCCTGGCAGAGCCTGGGCTCAGCAGGAGGCTGGTCCCTGTAACCCGAGGAACGGGTGCCACTTTCATTTACTATTACCAGGCAGGGAAGGAGAGGGGGGAGAGAGGAGCAGAGACGTGAGCTGGCTGTGAAACACCCGGACGTCATGCTCCTGAC
The DNA here is from genome assembly GCA_013400975.1 of Atrichornis clamosus. Lineage (NCBI taxonomy): Eukaryota > Metazoa > Chordata > Aves > Passeriformes > Menuridae > Atrichornis > Atrichornis clamosus. The sequence continues at coordinate 42,145 of WBMZ01005012.1, forward strand.
AGAGCAGATTAGGAGCTTTTGAGGCATTTATTAATGTTAGCAGAACAATTTGAAAGAATTTCCAGGGTTTCTTGTGTGGTTCCATTGGCCCAACAGCAGGCCAAGCCCCTCCACTCCCTGCACGGCGCTGCTCCCACTGCTAAAGAGGCCCCTTGCCCTCAGCACGGAGTAATTACCTCGGAGATCTCAAATCCATTTTTATTTGTTATTGTTAATCTGAAGATTTTCTGCCTATTTTCCCTGGGTAATTCGCCCAGCAGGAGCCCAGGCTTGGGAGTTTCCCTGCTCACAGTGCAGGAGCACAGTCCCGGTGACCCTCAGCAGGCAGGTTGCAGGGAGGGGACAGCTTTCGCCGACCCTGTCTCCCCCGCGCCGTGGTCTCTGCACCCTCTTTCCCACGCTGAGATGCTCAGCAATGGCTGTGGCTGCCTCCCACTGCTCTGCAGGCAGCACGAGGAGCCTGCACGGACGGGGGTCCAGCGGGAGCATGGGAGTGTTGTGAGGAATGATGTTGAGAGCACATCGTGGGGTGTACCCCAGACTTGTCTGCCAACGGCTAATGCAAACTGGAGCCAGCTTGCTACGCCCCATCCCACCATGCTGACCGTGGAGTCGTCACCCAGTCTCACATAGATGAAGGAGTTGTCTCCTTGTAGGTGCTTTGGTGCCCAGACAACCTACACCAGCTTGCATCCCTGCATCCCACCCGTGGTCAGATTTCTCTTCACAGGAAGAGGGATAAGTTACTTCTTTTATTCCCTCACGAGCATTTCAGCCAGCGCACCGAGTGCTGTGCATGAAGCCCACGCAGTGGGCACTGCACGAACACAAAGGCGTTGCGTGTCCGAGCGCTCCTGAGGTCACTCCTGGGACAGCACGTGGGCATCCCAGTGTCCATCCAGCAGCACTGCGGCACGCGGTGCTCGGGCATGGGGACACCAAAGCTCTCCCAAAACCCAACTACTCACAGCCCAGCTCCGAAGGGACCCCGCCACCCCTCAGGCCACAAGTGCCTGTCCAGCCCCTGCGGTGACCTCCCGGCCGCGCGGCTTCTGGGGGGGTGATGCCAGAGCCCGCCCTCGATGCCGCAGGGAGAGCAAGCCCACCACAAAGGACCCCTTTCAGCTGAAACATTTTTCAGAAAATGTGCCGGTTTGGGAGACCTCTCTCCTACAGCTGGGCAATTCTGTTTGATGTTATGGACTGTCTGCACGTATCAGTCTCAAACTGCGAGCTCCATTTTGTTTTCCTTAGCACCATTTTGTCGTTTCCCTATTCTGTGCCTTGGCCTTGCCTCGGCGTATTGAGCCAAAACACCAGGAGGTGTCAGGGGAAATTCTCGCCCTGGTGGAAGAGCTGTCAAGCCTGATTGCCCGTTCAGATGGAAGCACCTAGGAGCGAGCAGGTCGCTTCCCAGCACAACTGGGGTCTGGAGACGGAGCCTCACGTAAGGCAGACCCTCTTGCTGCATGAAGTTGCATCGTAATGGTGCATGAGTAGTGCACATTGCAGCCTCACAGACACAGGGTAGGCAGGAGTCAAAGTGTGTGGATCTGTACATGATGTACGTGTATATTGTATTTAGACCTAGATCTCTATTTTTGGATCTGGATCTGTATCTGTTTCCACACCCATATCTACCAAATTCTAAACCCCACCTGGGATGAGGGAGGAAGCTGAGAAAGGGACCAGCATCCAGGGGATGTGCGTCTTTCTTGGGACCATACATCTCTTGTCATATCGATATCTATATCTATATCTATATCCATATATCTATATCTTCTATCTATATTTATATCTATATAATCTGTATCAATATCTATATTTATATCACCTATAGCGAATGCTTAGATACCCTTCCCGACACTTGTGCTGGTGGCCACAAGCTCCTGCAGGGATGTATTCCACCCCTACAGACAGATGTGTGGCCACCGTGGGGTCTCACATCCAAGCATCCCGGGCTCAGGAATGGGCTCGTAGTGTCTGTGCATCGTCAGCCCACCCTGGGTTCATGGTGGGGTGGTGGAACAAGCCTGGGGGTGACACACTGGTGGATGCACTGAGCCCCAGCCTCTGGAAGAGCAGTGGGGGACCAGAGAGGGCTCTGAGCACCCTCGCTAATTGTTAACCCACTGCGGTCCTCCTTCTAATTACTCCACCATCTCCCTCCTAGGCAGGGGCTTTGTAGTGCAGGCGTGGGGAGGAAGGGTCAGTGGGAGCAGCCCTGTTCCCTTGGGCTTCAGTTCCTCTCCATCACAACTTCAAAGGCCTCCCAAGATTCACAGCAAGGCTCCCCCCCATGCAACAACGCCTTTTGCATTGATAATTAAACTCTTATCAGCGCAGGTTGGCCGCTCCCCACTCCCCAAAGCCCAGCAGGCTCAGCTCCACAACCCCAAGCGGGTGCGCACACCCCACACCGGCCCCACAGCCCCAGCCCCACTGCACGGGGGAATGGCACGGGGAGGGTTATCCACAGCGGGAAGAGAGTCTGGGAAAGGGGCAGGGAGAGGCTCCCTGAGAGGAGGGGAACAAGAGCCAGTGGCATTCATTTCCCATAAGCTGGAGCAGGATTTTGTAGGGGCAGGTGGGGCCGGGGTGGGTCAGCTATTTGTGTCCCACCGTTTAATCCAAGGGCCGGCTGAATAGGCAGCCGTGACCTCTCCAACTCGGGAGGCAAAGCTGAGACACAAAGTTGTGTCTTACTGGCCTTGGAACATGGCGAGGGGACAGGATGGGAAGTTTGGCTTTCAGCTTCCCGATCCCCGGGACAATATTTATCTTTCAGGAACGAAAAATCACCATTTATTCCCCAACACACGAGGCCAACCACTGGGGCTCGGGAGGAGGAGCAGCAAGGCCGGAGGGTGGGTCAGCTCTCCCCACCGGGGAGCTGTGCTCAGGGATGTTCCCCACGGAGCCGGGTCAGTGCCAGAGCAGCAGCCGGATCCAGACAGGATTTGTCCAGCAGCTGCTCGTGCACGAGGCTGCACATCCTGAGGACACAGCAGGGATGGGGCTCCCCTCGGCACCCACCGGCCTCGGCTGCCCCAGGAAGGAGTTTAGAAAAGCACTGCGGGTAGACCTGGAAAATGTCATCAAATCCAGCAGGATTCTCAGATTTCCACCCTTCTGGAAATGCCAGAATCAGGCCGAAAAATAAAACAAAACAAAACAACCAATCCACCTCCCCACCAAAAAAAGCCCAACCAAACAACAAAAAAAACCAAGGTAAAAAGAAACATTTTCAAATGAAAGCAGCGCTGCTTTTTGGCTGTGCCCTAATTCCCATTTCAGGATTTCTTCCCAGACCTCCAGATTGTTGCTGTGAACTTTCTGTATTTAATTTTATATCATTTTGTAATGCATCAGGAGCGGCAATGCCCATAAGGACTGCCCAGAGGGTCACCCCTTTTCACTATACCCAGAGCAGGAGATGCTTTGATGTAGGAAGAAAGCTTGTTTGTTCAATCAGTGCTAACAAAAAGCCTCAGTTCAGGTTTTAAAAATAAAATTATCAACCTGATCCTTCCAGCCCCTGCATGATATCATGTAAGATAATGTACAGCGCAAGAGCATAACCTGTGGTAGGACTGAGGTGTTGTGAAATAATGCAAAAAATGAAACAAAACAAAACAAAACACCCTGAATAAAGTATTTCTAAGGCTAAAAACCTTGAAATTATAGGGCAGGTTTTTTTCTTCCCAGGAAAAAAAAAAGGCACATCAAAAGCCAAACAACAAAAAGATGTTCCCTCTCAAAACTACAGGTGAGAAAATAGAGATGTAAAATGGTCGTGTTTCCTGCTCGCTTTGAGACTCCTAACGCTCGTGTGCAGCGGGACAGACAGGGAGAACTGGCTGGGAAACCCAAATTAAACACACAACCCACCCCTGGCCAGGGTGTTACAGCACTGGTGTACGTCCCTGGTACTGGTGTGTACCCCCAGTACTGGTGTGCACCCACCCCTCCCCAGTACAGGTGCAGCCCTGCACTGTGGCACTCCCAGCTTTCAGTGCAAGCTGAAACTGGGAATGTTGGAAGCCCCGGGCTGTGCCAGGGCTCCAGGGTGGGTGTGCAGGGCCAGGCCAGGGCTCACCAAGAGGGTGAGTCCACACTGCCGTGGCCCCAGTCCTGCAGACAGTGGCAAAGGAACTGTTTCAGGCTCAAGGGGTGACTGGGCTCGTTGTAATTCAGGGCAGAAGCTGGAAGAGGAGGTGGGAAGGCTCTGGGGATGGGGGTGAGAAAGGTCAGGGAGGCAAGAAATTCCACGGAAATATCCAATGTGAGCAGGGGAAGAACCAAGACTGTGCCGAGGCTGGGGCAGGCCCTGAGGTCCCTGTGGCCCTAGAGGAGGGCTCTGCACAACCGATGTCCCCAGGTCTAGATTTGGCCCTCTGGGAGTCAAACGAGTCCTTTCCACCACAGTGTCCCCAGCCTGAGGGACAGCACAAGGACACGGCCCCATCCCTCAGCGAGGAGGAGCCCACGCCCGGCACAGCCACCCGCTGGCATCTCATGTGGCTAAAGGCCTGCAAGAGCTGATCCATTCAACCCCCGCACCACCACTGAGGGTGGCTCCTGGCATCCCTGACCGCTGTCCCCAAAGCCAGAAACTCGAGGAGCAGGTAAAGGACCTCCCCCGAACCGGGACTTCCCACTTCCTGCCGAGCTGCAGTGCAGGGACAGGGACAGACCAAACGCCTTGTGGCGCCAGTAATGCAATACCACAGCAGCCTTTAAAAATGATACAGGAGTTTGCTAACACAAATACATGTCCTCTGCTTGCAGTCAGCAAATCCTCTGTGGTACAGACTCGAAGAAATGGGAGCTGTGTCCAGAGGGGTTTGTCCCAGTGTCCTCACTCCAGTCCCGACTCCCTCTTCTCTTTTCTCACATCTGTTGAGTGTAATAAAATTGACATAAATGAATTCTCAGCTTTAGTCACTGAGGTTTCCAACCTCTGCTGCACTTTTTGGGCATTGAAGTTCATGCCAGGCAAGCTGCTAACACCATCCCAGGTCCTTATCCAAGAGTATATCACTCCCCACCCGTAAGCTGCGTGCCCACTCTGTCATCTCCTGCCTGTTTGGGATTTTACAGATTTCTTACCCAAAACTGTCACTTCCCATGCCACCCACAGTGACTCAGGCAGACCTGGCACTGGAGATCTGTGCCTGTATCAGAGCCGGGACAAACCCTGCAGCACCCCGAAAATGCCACCCTGCCCTCCCACGGGCCCCTGTGCCCCAGCAGTCCTGGAAAAGCTTTGGGTGTTATCCTCTCTGGAATCCTCACTAGGGAAATGTGGGTTTTACAAACGTGCTCACTTATCTGGATTATCTGGAGGGGCTTTGCACGGCAGTTTTTCAGGCTGTCGGATGCTTTCTCCCTGATTTCTCTGAGGACATCTTTGCTCTCACACCAGTTGGCCACCCTAAACCGTGCTGAGCTGTTTGTACCCTGGTGACATTTTTAAAGCAAGATAATTTCTTTTAAAGGCTTTTGCCTTTGCTCTCTTAAAAATAGCTTTCTAAAATGGAACATTTTCACAGACAAAAATACCAATACTAACCGCGTTTGAGGGGACAGGCTGAATATCTCATACCATTGGTAATTAAATATCACAGAAGTCCTTAAAAATTGCATGGAAAGTACATAACACAGAAGGTGTTTCATCCCAGGAAGGATCCAGGGACTTGTGGCATCGTTGATGCTGCGATGGAGCTGGGATGGAGCTGGTCTATCCAGCTGCAGCCAGCGTTGTTGTCACTCACTGATGTGGTTAAAGAAGCATTTTAAATATGAGAAACTGGAGATAGAGCAGAAGAAACCACAGGCACAACCATGATACCAGGGCTGGAGGTTAAAAAATATCACAGAAGGGACCTGCAGAGCCCGATCTGCTCGTGCCCACAAGGGCTGCAAGGCGCCCAGGTTGCGTTCAGCACTTCCACATCTGAAAAATATGGGCTCTTTCATCCTGCAAGAAAAGTCTAACAAGAACAAACGGGTGGAAAGTGAAGCCAGGGAAATTTGTATTAGGGAAAAAAGGGGCCGATTTTTAAAGGCTGGGGCTGATGAGCCCTCGGAAGGGATTATTAAAAGCAGGGCTGCCTTTGCCGATGCGTTCAGATAAGCGGTGAATACCTTTGTGGACACCATCCCTGGGCCAAACACACTTCATTAGGCTTTACTGGTGTGCCTGGATCTGACCCACGAAGGAGTCGCACCCTTTATGTGGTTGTTTATGACGCGGGGTGCCGCACATCGGCGTGGGCAGGACGTGGGGGTTTCGTTTCGTCTTGAAGGAAACGCGGCTGCCTGGTCCCACCGCTCACGTCTGAACCAGCAGGGCCGAAGGGGTTAAACGCCCCTCTGTGACAGAGGAATCATTTTGAGTGTTGGCCAGGCAAACAGGCTGGGGAATGAACTATCAAAAACTGTCAGGGTATGAATAGAGTTATCATATGAATGGATGTGCCCCTGGAGATAAAGGCAGCACCGAAGGCTGCCAGCGAGGCCAGCAGGGACAGGCAAAGCACGGGGCCCGGCCGGGACAAAGAGCGGAGGTGTCGGGATGTCTCCTTGAGACCGGCGCTCCCCCACGTCCACGCCGGGCCGTGTGGGACGAGCACCCGCCCTTCCCGAGCAGCTCTGGGGGCTGGCGTTCATCGCTGGGTTGTTGGGGGTTTTGTTTTGGTTTGGTTTTTTTGAGTAAAATATCTTTCTAATCATCTCTCAGCAATCAAAAAAAAAAAAAAAAAAAAAGGAATTCTTTCCTCCCTGTGGCAGTCCGTCGGGTGTTCAGTCGTACTTAAATTTGGCTTTGTCAGATCCATTTCCACCATCACCAAAATGGGCGCCCGTTTATTGTCACTGGAAACAGCGCCTTGCGATTTAAGGAAACCAGAATTCAAGGAGAACGAGAAAACCTCACAGAGGAGGTGCGTTTTGTGTGTTGTTTTTCTGCAGATTTTGGGGTTTGATTTTCCAGAAGTTTTATAAGCTATTAATACAAGAGGGATAGAAATGAAGACAACACCAGAAACATATCTCCGTAAGCCTACCTAAAATCATGCAAATATTTGCTTTATATCAGCATTTTGGGAGCAATCAAGAAATTAAACACCAGAAAATAATATTTTTTTTTTTTTGCAAGCGTTGCCCAAATCAGCTCCCTGTTTTAAACCAATGCTTCTTCATCCCCCATCACCAAAAGTCTGTATGCCTAAACCCTCTTGTTTCCCATTCTTACAGAGGAACACACATCCCCACAGCCCTTTTAAAACGGAAAAGGCGATTTCCTCTCCCTTTCAGCGCTTTGCTTCTCCCGCAGCCCCGACTTGGGCATTGCTGCAGAGGGGTAGGAAAGTAGCGTTGAATAAACACGCAGATGAGTTTTTACCTCTTTTTCTGTTTGAGCAGAGGGGCAATTAATGAGATTACAGTGAGAGATTAGCAGAGGAGACCCCCACGAGCCCTTCCTCTGGCCCTCGTTCCGGCAGCGCGGCAAGCGGCTGGGTTTTCCCAAGGATCCTGGTGCTCTCTCCCGCACCCCATCCCTGTTGAGTGGAGGAACAAAACCCCATCACCGTGGTCTGAGGAAAAGATGAGCATCCCCGTGTCACCGGCTCTGCGTCCTCCCCAGTGCGTCACCCCATCCCCTCACCTGCTGTTTGCCTCGGCCAGCCCTCCGTGCCCCGGAATGCTGGGGGAGATGTCCCCAAACCCCTCTTCCCTGCTGCACCCTGTCCCCGTGAGGTCCCCCCACGCTCACCCGCAGGCCGTGGGGTCCATGCTGCGATGGGGAGGAAGTTCGCCCGTCTCGGATGGAGGGCAGAGCTGAGCTGGGAGCATCACCTGGGAGGGAGCAGACCCCCAGCAGCAGCATTTGAAGTGCCATTTTTTGGCAGAAAATACAATTTTGTTACCCCCTACCCAAGCCCCAAATGTAGTCATTTCTGCTCGTCTGACTTTCTTTCAATACAACAAAGATATTTCATATTTTATTATTTAACTTCAATTTGTGGTATATATAAAATAGCCGCTTTAGTATTTTCACCTATGCAATTCAGCGTGCAATAGTGTAAATATTTTAGTCTCTCATACTTCATATTATTGAAAATAACTTTTCTACCTCCCTGCTCTAAAGCAATTTAATAATTTCAGACAATTCTTTTTTCAGTGCCCCAAATAAAAATCTTCCACATCCTGCAGATTTTTACCCCGCTTTAAAAAAATATCTGAGTTTTTGGCATTTCGCAATGGCTGCCGTGCTCAAACGGGGGATTTCCCACGGAATGGCAATTCCCTTTTCCTCCTATTTCTCGGGCACCCACTGCACACAAGACTGAAAGGAATAAAAAATATAAGCTTAAAACTTCTTCGAACAAATCTTTCAGGAGAGAGAAAGGCACTGGGAGCGCTTAGATGGAAAAAAATAGGATTGAAGCTGGTTTTTTTGGCTTAATACATGTTTTTATACACCAATTGCCTCCCAATACACGCACGCCGAGTGTAGCACACCCCAGCCTGAAATTCGCTTTGCGGCTGTAATTTCCCACCCTGCAGTTCTCAAACCCGCGCTGGGCTCGCTGGGGAGCGCGGCCGGAGACGCAGGGCACGGGGAGGCTGTGGGAGCAGCAGGGCTACACCCTCACACCGTGCCCGCACACACCACGCGCTCTGGGAGCGGCGCGGCCCAGCCTGGCACCAGGGAGACACCAGGGCTGGGCCGTGCCCTGCAGCATCTCCCCACATTTCCAGTCCCACCCCGTGCCAGGGTGCTCAGCAGCTGCTCCCAGCACATCCCAGCTCCGGGGACGCTGGGAGCTGGCGGAGCCTGCCACCACATCCCAGCTCCACTGCCCGTGTGGCGGGGCCCGCTGGCACCGAGCGCCCCATCCCGTGGCACAGCAGAGCCCCAGCATCCGCGGGGCCATGAGCATCCTCGGGCAGCGGACAGAGCACCGCCAGCTCTCTGCAGGCTCCCACGCTTTTTCCTGATGCCACCCTGCACCTTCTGCCTGGTCTAATCCAGATCCAGCCCACTTGGTCTGCCCCAAAGCCCGGCTCATCCCCAGCCCCACGCGTGCCCCTGACCAAGGCTGTCATTGAGGATAGTTTTCTTTTCCAACAAGGCTTTGGGAAAGCCAGGTCTGTTCCAACGACAGGCAGACAGCAGTCCAGGGCCTGGCCGTCCATGCAGACACCATAAAACCCATCCCAGCAGCCAGTGACCTCCTCTGCAGAGAACAGCAAAGAGGCCCTGGCCTTGCTCGTCCGTGCCCAGGGTGCGCCGAGTCCAGGCAGGGCTGTTTGGCTTTGTGGGGCTGCAGCGCCAGGGCAGCACGGGCAGCATCCTGCACTGCTCTCTGCCCGGAGCTCGGGGCATGGGGCGGCTGCTGCACCCCGGAGCAAAGGCCAAGCAAGGGCTGGGGGTGTCGGGGTGCTGGGGCCCCATCCTGCACCCTCACAGTCCATCACCAGCAGTGAGACCCCAATACATCCCCCTGCACGGGCAAGTAAGCTGATGGGAAAAGGAGCAGGAGAAGGGCCAGGAAGTGGGCATTGGGCATAAAACAGGGTTAGGATCAGCAAATAGCGGGAAATGGGGACCAGAAGTGAGGAAGATGCTGGTGAGTGTTGGAGGACGGCAGTAAGCACAAGGACCCGGCCCAGCAGGGCACTGCAAAGTGCACGAGGCTGCGGTGGCAGCCCTTGGGCCTCAGCGTGCTGGGAGGATGGCAGAGAAGCAGAGGCAGGAGAAGGGAGACATGCCACTGCCTCCACGGGGCAGGGCCACCGGCCCCGGGGCTCGCTGCAGAGGGCTGTGCCATGCTGGCCCTGGCTCCCGAGCACAGCAGAAGGGAGGAAGGATGCTGCTGCCAGTGCCAAGGACACGCTCGGGAGCGGGAACGGCAGATCTCTGGCGATGAAGATCAGCAGACCTGGGAAGCAGCCGTGCCGCCCCTGCCAGCGCAGAGGGAGGCGGGTGGGTGGCAGGAGCAGGAGCAGCACTGCCAAAACCGAGGGGGCCCTGAGACACCGCAGTAGGGACACGAACAAGGGCCAGGGGTGAGGGCAGCCGGCAGCTGGGTAGAGTGGCCGGGCGGAGAGAGCAGGCCTGACGTGGCTGACACCAAGATGTCGGGAGAGGATCCCTGGCTGCATCCCTGCTTTCCACTTCAGAAGTTTCCAGCCCTTTCTCTCACGAGAAGTTTCCCACCTGAGTGCCCTTTCCAGCTCCCCTGATCCTCTGCACACCTTCCCGTGCCCACCCGCTCGCTCCACCACAGCCCACGCTGCTCGGCCAACGGCCCCGCGCTGCTGCCGGCTCCGGCGATGGGGATCGCCACGGCTGAGCCGGTGCCGGTGTCCCTGTCCCCTCTGCAGCCACCCCTGCATGCTGCAGCAGAGCCCGGGCAGGGGAGGGAGGCAGAGCTGCCGGCATTGCTGCAGAATCAGGTTGTCCTGACCGGCTTCGAAGTTTTGCCTCTGGTGCAAAAGCTCCAGGATCAGCAAACTCAGGCAGGCAGGAACCTGGAGCTGCGCTCCCCTGGGAGCACAGAGAAGCCAAACCCGGCAGGACTAAGCCCGTGTGGACACATCCAAACGGCCACAGCGATCCCGCGGGTCCCCCCAACACTGCCCCGTCACTCCAGGGCCACCCCTGCTCCTACCTTCGCTGGTGGTGGCGGAGAGGCAGGCAGCCAACGCGATGACGATGGAGAGCGAGGATGTCAGATCCCCCTGTGCCCATGCCATGGTCCGGCGGGGCCACCAGGCGCGGGACGGGGCCACCTCGGTTGTCCCAGCACCTCTGCGAGCGAGCTGCCTCTGCCCAGAGCTACGGCACTCGCCGGCTAATGCAAAGGCACTTTGCGCACATTGCTCGCAGCCACACAGGCGAGCGAGCAGGGAGGGAGCAGCCTGCCCGTCACCGCTCGCAAGCCAATGGGCTGGGTGGGCTCTGCAGTGAGCCCCCCTTTCCGCACCACACGCGCTCGCGGTACCCAGAGCCGGCGTCAGGACTGGGGCTCCCGCTCCCCACTTCCACCCACCCCCCCGCCCTCGGGCTGCTCCGGGAGTCCCCGCTGCTTCGTGTGCCCCCCGTCCCTCCTCGCTGTTCTCGCTGGCTGCGGCGAGAGACAAACTTGCAGCCCTGCGGGGAGCTCTGCGCTCGGTCGGGGTCAGGTGTGAAGGGGATGGGGTTGCCCGTCCCTGCCGGGGTGCACGGAGAGGAAAACCCCTCGTAAGTGCTCCCCGTGCGTGTCTGGAGAAGACAGGCAGGACACCCCCATCCCGGTGCTTTCCATGCCACATTGTTCTGGGATAGACACTCTGCTCACCCTTCACCTGCGGCAGTGGGAGCAGGGGACAGCACAGCCAGGGCTGACAACACCCTGCTTACTGCCACACTGGCCAGCCGAGAGGGGGTCAACCCTTTCCAAAGCAGTTTGGGAGGACACAACACTTGTGCCAGGGCAGAAAGGCTGGGCACTGGGCAAGGGTGCCCTGTGACAGAGGCCTGGGGCTACCTGGTGAGCACAAAGCATCTTTCCCACAGCCTCTGCATCCCTCCTGCTTGGAGCCACCAGAATTGCCAAGCCAGGTGAGTACCTTGCTCAGCATTAAACACTCGACATCTGTCAACAGACCCCCTACAGCCACGACTGCTTCCCCATCTAAATGCTGAACAATCATTAATACCAGCCCGTGGTAACCACAGATGCTGACTCCCACCTACACCATGTGCAGTGAGTTATTTGCTCCTTCATGCACTCGTGGCCAGGGGACTGATTGTGATTGCAGCTCTACCTCGCCCTAGGAACTACCCCAGGACAAGGCACACGGGGCAGGACAGGCACCTCTCTCTGTTCCCTCTCTGTCAGGCCATCCCTTGGATAAAGCTCACCCCAGACTTGCTCAGAGGGGTCTGGGAGGGAGAGGGGGTGTTGCACACCCTCCGTTCCACCCTGTATCCCAGCAGTGTTCCCTGGAGTTGCTGGACCCCACGCCGAGGCACCCCACGGTGCTGCCAGCAGCTCACCAGGGGTGAGCGGAGCTCCTCGCCCAACTCACGGCACGCAGCGGCAGCAATGCCTCACTCAGAAGGGATGAGGATTGTGCCTGCAGGGACACGTCCGCACCACTCATCACCAGGACCTGGGAACGGCACAGGGCCTCGGGTCCCTCCAGATTTTTTACCCTGGCTGCCTGGGAAGCCAGAGACAGTGCTGGAGAGATCCTGTCATCAGCCGTATCACGGGATGGGCTCGCAGAGCGGCTCAGGCAGGGACACAGCTGTGGCTCGGGAAGACGCCAGACGTTCCCGAGGCAGCTGGCAGAGGCTGAGCAGTGCTGCCGGGGGTGCAGCTACACAGCGTGGTCTTTGCAGCGGGCCTTGGAGCAAAGGGCTCAGGGCTGATGGTCGCCCAAACCGCACTGAGCCGCCAGGAAGCCCCAGATGATGCCACAATGGTTGCACCCCTGCAGCTGGTGGGAAAGCAGATTTCCTGCCAACTATCACATCGCTGCTCCGGCCTGGACATCTCCATGTGCTGAAAGGGTTTGTCACAAATCAGGGCTGGATTCTTCAGCTCTCTGTCCCCCAGTGTCCAAGCGGAGACAGGTATTCCAGAGGGACACTGTTCACACTGCCACCATCTTTTACTTGGCTCTTCTGAGACCCCCCTGCAGAGCTGCCTCCAGCTCTGGGGTCCCCAACATCAGGATGTGGACCTGTTAGAGTGAGTCCAGAGGAGGCCACAGGGGTTCTCCAAGGACTGGAGCCCCTCTGCTCTGGAGCCAGGCTGGGAGAGCTGGGGGTGCTCACCTGGAGAAGAGAAGGCTCCAGGGAGACCTCAGAGCCCCTTCCAGGGCCTAAAGGGGCTCCAGGAGAGCTGGAGAGGGACTTGGGACAAGGGATGGAGGGACAGGACAAGGGGGAATGGCTTCCCACTGCCAGGGGCAGGGTTAGATGGGATATTGGGAGGGAATTCTTCCCTGTGAGGGTGGGGAGGCCCGGGCACAGGTTGCCCAGAGAAATTGTNGTTGGGTGGGGGTTGGAACGAGATGTTCTTTAAGGTCCCTTCCAACACAAACAATGCTGTGATTCTGTGATCTCAGTCCCAAGCTCTGGAAGCAAGGCTCTGGGGAGGCAGAAGCCAGCCTTGGCCTTGCAGCGCTGAGTGGTTCCACTCCCAGTGCCGTGCTCCAAACCCTGCAGACCTTCAACTCATCCCAGCTACCCACAGCTCTCCAGTCCCCTGGTGCCATCCCAGGGGGACACAGCCCCATATGTCACAGGAATGTGTGTCCTCCAGGTCTTGCAAAGGTGCCAAGAGCCACCAGAAATTGCCCCTCCCACAGGCTTTGGCTTTGCTGTGACCCGGGATCCCGGTGAAGCTGTGCTGGCTGAGCACTGTTACGGACTCTAAAGCGGCCTTGCAGGAGCCAAGACACAGAGGCTCTGGAATAGCGTGCCCCAAATCCCTCCCAGGGAATGGGAAGCCTCTCAGGTACACTGTCAGCTCCGGGGACAGGAGGTGGGGTTTAACGGGGTGCCTGCAAGCAGGGGTGGGTGCAGCGGGATGCTGGCTCGGTGGGAACTGTGCAGCACAACTCTGTGCACACTCCCTGGGCACCAAAGGGCTGTGCGGGTGGGGGCACACGTCCTGGTTTCCCTGGACACTTGCTTTTGTGGTCAGGATGTGCCTCGTGTGTGCAATCGGTGCACGTGTGTGGAGGCTGGGCACTGTCAGGGGTGTTGGAGCTGGTACAGGATCACACCTGGGGTGCTCCTGGCTGGGAATGCAGACCACTTCCATACTGGGATCCACAGACGTGGTGACAAGGCATCCTGGGAACCCCAAACAGACCGGGAAACGGAAGCATGGAGGGCATCATGCCGGGATCCCTGACCCTCTCCCCACCTGCATCCCTCCCCAGGCCCCCAGCCAGCTCTGCCTGGCCTGAGCCCGCCGACTGCCTCCCCCATCTCGCTGAGGGCCGCTGCCCCCACTCCTTGGTGAGTCTCTTGCCACGTCCCTCAGCCCTGGTCCCACACCTGGCTGCCACCGAGATGGAGAGGGCATTTATAGACGCTGCAGAGAGAGGAGAGCGCAGCTCAGACAGGGAGGATCAGCAAAGGAGGGGAGCCAAGCCTGGGTTCACCCTCTTTTAGCACCACCCAGGTCAGTGTGCATTTAGCAGGGAGGCCACAGCCTCCTCGCTAACTTGGTAGCTCAAACCTGAGTGGTTGTTTGCACCCAGCTCTGCACCCAGGGATTGCCCTCTGCAGCCTTGAAAGAGCAAATCCGTGCCTGGGCTGTCGAGGGCAGCCCTGCCTCTGGTGTCCCGGCACTTCTCCGACACACCCAGGCACTTCTGCTCTCCTGTAGCATGTGCAGGGCCACACGCCCCGGGGTCAAGGCTGGTGGAGGCAGCAGAAGTGGCAGTCATCAAGGGAATGGCACTGTCCCCACAGCCATGCCACTGCAGCAGAGCCAGAACTCCCCACTCCAAGCCCTGCGGAGAAGGGGATGCTCAGGGCAGGGACGGAGCCATGCTGCAGGTCTCTGTAAGCCCTGACATCTGCTCATCCCTCTGTCCCCTGCTGCACATCCCTTTCCCAGGAGGAGCAGAGGTGATGGGGCATGGGTGCCCTCTCCCAAGCCCAGTGCACATCCCAGCCCCACTCACCAGGTGTGGAGGAAAGGGACAAGCTGAGGATGTCTCTGAACAGAGGCAACGCTGTGCAGAGGTGCAGGGTCCTCCTGGCAAAGCACTGCCTGGGAAATAGGGGAACGGGACTCCTGGGGGACTTTCCCCACCCCAGTGGTCCTGAAAATGTTCCATCCACGTCTTGACCAGGCAACAGTCCTGAATCCAAGGACCTTTAAAACCTGAGGTTTGACAAGTCAGATTCCTACTGCCTTCCCCCCACACACCCTGAGCCCTCCACCCTGGCTCTACAGCAGAGCCCCAGAGGTCACAGGACAGGAGGAGGGGGCTGGACCCATGCAGGTGGGACACTTCCACTGGCTGTGGCATCCAGACTTGCTTTTGATGCCCCAGCCTGAGCTGTCAGCAGTAATTCCCAGGGAAACCCAGTGTGCCCCACGTAACAATGCCTGTGGACAGCCCTTTAAACGGGCGTCTGCTACATGAACACGCTGACAAGTGATCTACATCCGTGCAACAATTCACCTGGAGCAATCGGGGTGCTGAATCACTGTAATTCCTTGTGCTGTGTCAGGGCTGGGACAGATTGCTCTGCTGCAAGGTTGAGGATCACAGGGACCATGTCTCACCCCCTCCCTGCCTCCTGGGCAGCCTGACAGGCTCTTTTCCCTCTCCAGTGCCCTGGGGCTGTTCTTCTCCTAACGTGTCAGGACCCTTTTTCTGCCAGGTGCCCGCCCTGAGGCGCAGGTGAAGCGGTGCCTTCCCTGCTTGCCCAGCCCTCCCCGGGGCTCACCAGGATCCCCATCGCTGCCTGGCCTCCCACCCAGGGGAGCAGCCATCCAGCCAGGACCTTTCATGAGATGCCAGGGCTGAAGATCTCCCCTGGAGCCGTCCAGCACAGCCAGCTGGAGGGCGCTGCGCCCCTCCTCGTCACTGCAGACAGGTGCCCGCTTTGTTCCATCAATGCCAGCAGAGAGGGGCAGCCCTTGGCATCCCTGGTGATGAGGTACGACTGTGGGAACCACTGGCCAGCTGAGCAATCAGCACCAGATTAATTCAGGTCAAGGCTGGGGAGGCTGGGCATGCCTCTCCTCCTTGTCATTATCAGAAATGCTGTGTATTAATATCCTTTATATTAAAAAAAATAATCTTATCATAATTTTTCCTCATTGAAAGAGACAGTTTGGAATTGGAATTGAGACAAACACAAGCCAGGAGCACTGGCTGCAAAAGGGGAGAGTTTAAGAAAGGCCTTTTGGTAATATCCATCGTTCCCTTATCAGTGAGGATATTAAACGTATTGAAATGCTAAGCAGCTCTTTAAGGGCTGCCTCTGATTTTCATTAAACAAGCAGGGGATGAGCAGGAGGGAAGGGGATGCAGCACTGTTCTCTCTCTAAGAAATTCTGATTGCTGGATATTAACAGCATTAATGTCCTTTTATCCAAGAGCACCGGGGTTGCACTTGCCTTCTTGCCTATTTTGTGTCTTGCTGAAGTGGAACTAAGTCTCTGCTGCCTAAGGTGGGCACACAGTGGCTTTGGAGCTGTTAGGGACCAGGGCTGCACAGCAAGAGGCCCAGGGACCATGAGTTTGGTCCCAGCATCTCCCAGCCCCACCTGACCCTGCTGCCCACAAGAAGAGGTAAGCTCGTGCCTTGACAGGGCAGTGTGGCCCTGAGAGGAGATGGGGATCAGCACTCAGAGGTCCAGCCCAAGTGAAACCACCCCAACGGCCCCAGGCCCAAGCTGGAAGCGTCACCTGAGGGACGGTGAGGGGTGGGCTACACCCTTGAAATGTATCCGGAAAGAAGCGCCCTGGCGTCACCAAGCACGGAGACAAATGTTTCTGTGCCCTGCCTGAAGGGAGGTGTGGGGAACACCTCTGCCCCAGCTCTGCACCCCGTGCCGCAGTGACCTTCCCTCAGCTGCCCGTGGGGGCACTCAGTGCCACGGCACGAGCCGACAACAGCGCTGGGGCCTCAGCAGGGGCCTCGGGGTGCTCTGCAGAGGCTGCCACGCCTGTCTGCAACGCTGGCATGGCCAGCTGAGCACTTGCAGGAGCTCCAGCTCACACTCCAGCTCTGACACTCCGGCAGGGCTGTGACGGCCTCTGGATTTCTCTGCAGACAGCCCAAGCAGTGATGCTCTGCTGGCTGAAGAGGCAGAAGTGCAACACAGTCAAGTCCAGCCACTTGAAAGACTCATCACTAAACAAAAGCCATGAATCAGGTGCTAAAGTGGCACAAGACCCACAAATATACCTCAGTGCTCTTAATATCTCTCCTTTGCCTTCCAGTTTCTAACCTTGGTGTGCACGTGGCTCTGCTCTGAATGGTCACAGAGGCTGAAGGCTCTGCTGCTATAACCACAGGCTTCCAGGGGCTGGGGCTTGAAAGCACCCAAAAATAACACGAGGCTGCCCATGGCATTTGTGAGAGACAGCAGCCGCGGAGGAAGGCAGGGGATCCCCACCCAGGGTACGTGCATTTGGAAGAGAAAGGGACACAGGGACAGCCCCAGAGCTCTCTAGAGAAGGGCCGGTGCAAACAAACAGAAGTGATCTGAAGCTAATAAAACAGGGGCTGCCACAAGCCCAGACAGCACGGCGTGTGTTTAACCTCAGTCTCCAGAGCCCAGCAGCTCGGATATTGCCGAAGGGAATGGCTTTGTGGGCTAAGCAGGTGGTTTGAAACGCTCAGACTTTGGGAAAACACAGGGTCCCTGCAGGACAGCTGAGTCTGCAGCCCACTCACTACCCCTCCCACACGGGACCCCAGCATCGCCCTGCTCTGGGGCATCCCTCGTGTGTCTTTGGACCCAGCTTGTGCTTCTTTCCTCCCAATTTAATCCACACTTTTTTCTTCGCTCCCTTCTGTCCTTGCTCTTTCCTTTCGTGTGCATGGTTTGTTCTGTCCTGTCTCTGGGGCTTTATCCCACATGGACAGATGAACAGCTTTGTGCCTGCCAGATGGCTGTGGCACCTCCGTCCCCATCCCCTGCCACCCATCACCGCCTCCTCTGTTTGCATAGCTGGTCACTGCTTCCACAGAATGCCAGAATCTGACAATGGTTTGGGTTGGGAGGGACCTTAAAGTCTTGTTCCAACCCCCTGGCGTGGGCAGGGACACCTTCCCTTAGACCAGGCTGCTCAGAGCTTGCCTTGTTCCCTGAAAGAGGTTGCTCTGCTGCCAGCCCGGCCTCACTCTGCCTGCCCCATCAGACTTCTCCAGCAGCAGTGAGACAATTGCTCTCCAAGGCACCCAAAAACCCTGATAGTTGTGCTATGGATACAAATCCTCCACAGGATCAAATGAGGTGCTTCCATGGTGGTTTCTTTGGGTGGTTTTCAGACCAAAATTATCAAGCCTGGCTCCAGACGCTGTCATGAGATAGAAAGGAAAGCAGGACAACCAGTGGAAGTACCTTACACCAAGAGTCAACACCCTTTGGCATCCCCAGCCTCTGCCATCCCAAGCTAAAGATCTCTGCTTGGCCCCAAAATGCTGCTGCTAAGGGCAAAGACACGAGAGGGGCAGAAAATACCTCCAGCCCCATCTCAGGCATCCCTTGCACAGCCAAGAGAATGCTCTGATGCTGCTGAAACTGTTGGCTTCACTTCAAGCACATTGTTTCTGCTGGAAGTGGAAATTTCAAAGAGACTTAATTAGAGAGCTGGGCAGACCCAGGCATAATCCTTTTGAAAGCTGACAATGAGATGCTGTCCAAAATTAATTTTGTTGCTATAAAAATAACCAAACAAAGCTGCATTTAAAACGGGGCGAGTAATGGGGGAACAATAGCAAAACATGTGGGAACACCCACAGCCACTTCAGAGCCCAGCCAGGGTTTCCCTGTGCAGAGGGAGGCACTGGTCAGGCAGGAGCTGCTGGTGGATCAGCTCCCAGAGAGTGGTACCCAGGTCCACTCACCTGGGCTGTGCTTTCCCAGAGCTCTGCCTCTATCATCTGCCACGTTAGGGAATTTGGGAACAGGCCACCAGCGTGCAAAGGTGGGGCTGGCAATGGCAAAGGACAGTCCCAAGTCACGATCTTCTCCTCTGGTTTTGGTTACACACCCCGGGATCCCCAGCTGCAGCTTCAGGTTTAATATTTGCTCTCTCCGATGACAAAGTTCAGCTGTAACAGGGACTGTGCCACCAGCTGGGCCTATTTATTACCCAGCATAGGCCTCTGTGTACACAGTGTGGAGCCAGCCTGCTGCCCAGTAGCATTCCTTCATGTGGGATGTTGGATGTGGGAATATTTAGGAAGAACTGGAGCTATGAACCCAGACCTGGCTATTGCAGGAAGTTATAAATAACCTGGTTACCTTGGGTAACCTTGCAGAACTGCAGCCTAATTTCTTCAAACAACCACCCCTCCACCTTATTTCACTGAGATTTAACTCCCTGTGGGGTGTGAGGGGTCAGTGAAAAGCCCTTCATCCGTTCAAGGGTCAGCAGAAGATGAAAAAACAAATTGAAATTTTGTAAAGGGAATGTATTGAACTAATAGTGTCTCAGGAAATAATTAACAGATTCACTTGGAAATGGTCCAGAATATAATCTATGTTTCTACAGGAGGTGGCAAAGAGTCAGAGAGGACACACATATTTCACACGGAGAGGACTCAGGTCCGGGAATGAGATGCAGACAAAGCCCAGCCTTTGGCCCAGAGCTGGGGCGCTGCTGCGGGGAGCACCGCGCGTGACCACGCTGCCCCCGTGACCAGAGGCGGAGGAGAGGCCACAGGTCTCTTCCAGAACCCCACACGCTCTGGGTCAGCAGGAGGGCTGTTTGCTGCTCCCAAAGGTCAGTGCAGGCAGTCCCAGCAGAGGAGCAGCCCCACGGAGGAGCTGGGAGCTGCTCCACACAGCCACCGAGAAGCCAAGGCTGGCAGCGCTCGGCATCACCGGCTGCCAACCCGCGGCCTCCTCACTGCTAAACCAGCCCTGCTGCTGCTGGGTCGTATCACAGCCCCAGGTGTAGACACCTGCTTTGGCCCTGGAGAGTCTTGCAGGGCTTGAGCAAACCGTGTTGTACTGCTGCCTGCTCGGCTGAAGACAGTGGGATCAGCAGCCAAGTCAGGAGCGAGGGGTCACGTTGCCAGATTCTGGCGTGACTTTTCCCCGTGCCATGTTTTCCAACATCATGAGATTATCTTAGCCTGCAGCATGGGGGAGGCTTATTTCTCCTCTGGTTTGGGGAATTTTGGGCTAAATCGAAGTCAAGTGGCTTCAGATGGGAATGTCATCAAACCCCAGATATTGCAGGGCCAGAGACAAGTGCCCCGAACAGGCAGGACAGACACTCCACAGTCATCTTTCTCTTGCTTGACTGACAGCAAGCTGTCTCTAATTTTTAAATATATACATTTTTTCCCATTCTGTCTCTGGAAACAGTCTCTCCATAAGGCAAAGTAAACACACTCGAGTTTACTCTACTCGAGTTGATTTAGTCACTCCAGCTTCCCCATGGCTGTTCTCCTCTCCAGTACCCCACCCCGAGGGCACTGCAGCAAAGCTCCTCACTCGCTGCCAGCAAGCCCTGCACGGGCCCTGCTGTGCTGTGTGAGGTCCCACGGGGCACCAGGCACTGGCAAGAGCCCACCCAAGGCTTTGGTCTGCCTGCAAGGCCAGACCCTGTCTCCTGCTTGGGCACCTCAGCCCACCAAGGCACCCCACTTCGGTCTGTATCTTCTTTCCAAGCTCTCATTGGAAATACTTCTCAACAGGGCAGTAGATAATCCTCCTTCCCGACAGTGTGCCCGGGGTCTCAAGGTGCCCTAATTTAGGCAATAGGCTCCCTTTGAAGGCAGCTCTGCTGTCAGTGGCACTTCTGACCGTGTCATGCCCTGAGGGTCTCTCGTCCCAATCTGGCCACTGAAAGCTTTGCAGTAGACTCCATGCCCCCTGTTCCTCTCATCTGGCTACGCAGGAGGACATTCCCTAACATGTTTCACTCCTTTGGTCCTCCAGTTCCAGCACTCAGGTGCTGATGTTAGCAGAAATAGGTTCTTATCTGGTCAGTGGCACACTCAGGTGATGTTCACACGTAGCAGAGACAAGTCTCTTCACCACTCTCAGAGGTAGCACCTTTTGTAGAGATACTTTCAGTTTTGCTCTCCAATATCTGTATTCAAAGTAAAGCAAGTTGCCTTGACCTGGAGATTTAGAGTCTGTCGCCTTCTGCAGCAGCTCTTTCCTTCACTGCTTTGAAGAACTCATCTGAGCTAATAGCATGGGCACTTTCTTCTTTATCCTCCTCGTGCATCTGCTGGTGCTTACAGGCTCCTGCATTTGCTGCCTCTCCCGATTGCGGGCGCTTTGCTGTCGGTGCTTATCAGAGCCCATGCAGCATCCAGATGCTGTGCTGGCTTCATCCCTGCTCTCAGATCTGCTCTCATCTCAGCCACGGGTCACTCTGGTGGTGTCAAGTGTTTTCAAACATATTTATGAAGGCTCCACACTGCTCACCCTTCAAAAGTGTCACTCTGGACAGGGTGACTTCCTCTGCCTGGCAATTTCTAATTGCTCTGCCCGGCATTTGCTCTGCAACCAGACCTTGCTCTCTGCCTCCCTCTCACTTGCCTGTTCTCCAGCCACACATCAGTCACCAGCTCTTCTGAGATTTCTCTTTCTTTCAGTCCTCTCTGATTAAACCATGTCTTTTATATGTTTCATTTTTTTCCCATGGTGTTCCCACATGCCTCGGGTTTCTGTGCCGCTCTCTCGTAATTAGCTTCCTCAGCCTCAGTCAGCTGAGCGCTACCAGAGAAATCAAATGCTTCAGAACCAGCCAGTGTCAAAAATAAGGCCTTGACACCTTCGTTTTTACCCCAATCCACTACCTACAGTGGTTGTGAGAAAACTGCGTGAAGCTCTCTCCCCCTGCCAGGGAAGCCCAGCTCCAGAGAAACTCCAGCACCCTGCACCCCTGCACCCCAGCAGCCTGAGGAGCAGGTCAGCAGGGTGAACAAACACTCCAGGTGTGCAGCAGCACAAGTGACCACAAACTCACCTGTGGCGTGGGGCAGGAGAGCCACACCTCCCTCTTCCCAAGAGGATTCCACACCATTTGGCCTCTCCAGGCTGTGCTCCAGCCTTTGGCAGATGCTTGTCCCAGGGGCATGGCTGCACCCCTTGGGCAGTGCTTGCACGTGAGCCCTGAACACAGAGCTCCGTGCAGCAGCTCAGCCTTCTGCAGGGCTTGGAGAGACAGATTTTGTCCCAGCAAGGTCCCTGAGGGGTCAGGTGTGGAAGCCAAACTCAGAAGATCACTCTGGAGTTAGGATCACACTTGAGCCTAAGAGAGAGCAGAAAATTTGGCTCCTCGGCTTTTTCCACGTTCCAGAAGGCTCCAGCTTGTCTTGGCATTATTCATGTACCTTGGACTGGGAAGGTGGGTTGGGCTGGTTTTGTGGTGTCAAAATCCCATTAAAGATGTCGCCTCCAGAGCTGAGGCACGCCAGAGTGAAGTGTACCAGGGTCTAACCAACCACGTAAAAATTGTACCTTCCTGCTTGTCTGGGAAGCTCAGTCTTGGAAAATTATCTTATGCACTGGGATTGCTTCCCATGCAGCAGAAGAGAGGAGCTGAGAACTCCTACGTCCAGGAGTGGCAGATGTCCTAAAGACTGGGCTCCAGCCTGGCACCAGGGTCTCCCAAGCAGGGGACAGTTTCCTCAGTGGACATGTCTAAAGAGATAAACCTAAACAGGAACATTTCTCCTGTCTAAATCCCTTGGTTAATGTGGATAAGACATACATATCACCAAGGAAAAGGATCAGAAATCAGTGGGTGAACTTAAGGACTGGGCCAGGTACTTTCTGCATGGCTCTGCTGGATCCACTGACCACATCCTCCCTGCAGCAGAGCTGCTGTCCCTGTTACCATCCCAGGACAGTGTGAAGGCACTGCAGTAGGTGTTGCTGTGCATAGGAACAGCAACGGAGAGCAAACAGCTTTAGATTGGAGTTAGAATCGGGATTGGAATCAGAATTAATACTCCCTGTAGCTCTGGGATTATCTTCAACCTGTCCCACTTCAGCACAAAGCCGCTGACCTTCCCACAAAGGCATTCCCTGCTCCTACAGGTGGAGGGGAGCAAGGACAGGGGCTTCTGGGGCTCTTTGGAGAAACCCCCCCGATTTTCCGAGCCCCTGGGAAAGCAGAGCAGCACCCCCCAGCTCAGAGCGAAGTGTGTGCAGCGAGCCGAGGTCCCTGGTGAGCGGCGGGGGCGATGCCGGGAGGAGGACGCCGCACACCCGGTGGGCTGCGGGCCGGCCCCGCTCCCGGCGCGCTCGGGGTCTCCGCTGTGCCCGGGCTCGGCTCACAGCAGCCCCGCTGGGGGCACCGGGCGAGCGTTTCAAGCACCGCAGCGAGATGCTCGGCCCGCCACGGCCCCTTCCCCCGGCACGGCTGTCAGGGCTTCCGCGCACGGACTCGGCAAGGGCAGCGGCCCCGGCAGCGGCGGAGCCCCCGGGGCTGGGCTGACGGACAGGCGCTGGAGTGGGCGCGGGGGACGGAGCCCCGGGGTGAGCGCCAGCGCCGGGCCGGGGCCGGGAGCCTGCCCTCGGCGGCCCCAGCGCTGGGAACAGCCGCCCAGGGCTGTCAGCTGCACGTCAGGCTGCAGCACGGGCTGGGGCTGGTGCGGCTGCCACGTCCGCACATCGCTGCGCTCGGTGAAAAACGAGTTCCGTGAGGTGCCCGCACAGGGGTGCCCAGCCCAAGCCATCCGTGCCGCGATGCCACCTGCGCCCGCCTGCCCTCCCCCTGTCCTTTGCCTCCTCTCACGCAGGTGCTGAAGGTCCAGCTCAGCACCCATCCGCCAGCGGTTTGCCCCAGGGCACTGCGGCTGCCCGCCCTCGGGGCAGCCCTGGGGCTGGGAGGCCTTTGTGGGACCCTCCCTGGAAGATGACAGGACTCCAGCTCAGGTTAGGGGATACCCCCTGTGCTCTTTGCTGTTCCACCCAGCAATGAAGAAGTTTGACTGGGATTAAACTGAGAGAGGGCAGGGTTAGATGGGATATTAGGAAGAAATTCCTCCCTGTGAGGGTGGGGAGGCCCTGGCACAGGGTGCCCAGAGAGGCTGTGGCTGCCCCATCCCTGGAAGTGTCCAAGGCCAGGTTGGACGGGGCTTGGAGCACCCTGGGATAGTGGAAGGTGTCCCTGCCCATGGCAGGGGGTGGCACTGGATGGGTTTTAAGGTCCCTTCCAACCCACACCAGTCTGGGGTTCTGTGATAATTACCAGATAATTTATTCATTACTGTTTAACCCATTTACTCTGTCTAAGCTCTGTTCCACCTAAGCTGGAAGACAGGGCCAGGGAGCAGAATGATGCCCCCATAATAAGAGGATTAATGGTCAGCAAACTGCACCCCAGAGACACACAGGAGTCTATGGAGTCAGATGGGATCCACGCAAGGTCCTGAGGGACCTGGTGGAAGTGCTCACCAAGCCACTTTCCATCAGTTATCAGCAGCCCTGACTCACCAGGGATGCCCCAGCTGTCCCAAGTGGTGTTCCCCAGGGCTCACTAGTGGGCCCAGTCCTGTCCAGTATCTTTATCGATGATTTGGATGAGGGTATTGTATGCACCTTCAGTAAGTTTACAGGCAACACCAAATTAGGTGAGAGTGTGGATCTAGGAGGGCAGGAAGGCTCTGCAGAGGAATCAGGACTGGATCGATGGGCCAAGGCCAATTGCACAAGGCTCAACAAGGCCAAGTGCCAGGTCCTGAATCTGGGTCACACCAACCCCAGGCAGTGCTCCAGGCATGGGGAAGGGTCTGGAAAGCTGCTGAGTGGAAAGGACCTGGGGGTGCTGTTTGACAGCAGCTGAGCGTGAGCCAGCACGTGCCCAGGTGGGCAAGAGGCCGATGGCACCTGGGCTGTCCCAGCCATGGTGTGCCCAGCAGGGCCAGGGCAGTGATTGGAGAGGCCCCACCTCAAATCCTGGGGTCAGTTCTGGGCTCCTCGTGACAAGACAGACCCTGAGGGGCTGGAGCGTGTCCAGAGCAGGGAACAGAGCTGGGGAAGGGGCTGGAGCACCAGGAAGGGCTGAGGGAGCTGGGAAAGGGGCTCAGCCTGGAGCAAAGGAGGCTCAGGGGGGCCCTTCTGGCTCTGCACAAGTCCCTGACAGGAGGGGGCGGCCAGGGGGGGTCGGGCTCTGCTCCCAGGGAACAGGGACAGGACGAGAGGAAACGGCCTCAGCTGTGCCAGGGGAGGGTTAGATTGGATATTGGGAAAAATGTCTTCCCTGAAAGGGTGCCTAGGCATTGGGACAGGCTGCCCAGGGCAGTGGTGGGGTCACCATCTCTGGAATTGTTAAAAAAATGTGTGATGTGGCACTTGAGGACATGGTTTAAGAGTAAACATGGTGCTGCTGGGTTGATGGTTGGACTCAATGATCTCAGAGGTCTTTTCCAACCTAAACGATTCTGTGATTCTGACTAGAAAACAAGGACCCAGCTGCCTGTCCTAGGTGGTCTCTCTTTTCCATCACCAGTGCCCACTGCTAAGCAGAAGTGGAGCTGCAGGACCAGTGCCCTCCCACAGCCCAGGGCAGGGCTGGGAGCTGGGGAGGAGTGAGGGACTGAGTCTGGCTGCCTCAGGGCAGCCCTCGGCAGGGCTGCGCATCACAGGGGGCGCGGGAGGCACCCCGTTCATTGTAGAGGGATCAGAGAATCCCAGAATGGGATTGGAAAGAACCTTAAAGAGGATCCCATTCCACCCCCTGCCATGCGAAGGGACACCTTCCACTATCCCAGATTGCTCCGAGCCCTGTCCAGCCTGGCCTTGGACAGTTCCAGGGATGGGGCAGCCACGGCTGCTCTGGGCACCCTGTGCCAGGGCCTCACCACCCTCACAGAGAAGAATTTTTCCTAGCACTTAATCTAAAACTCTCCTCATTTGGTTTAAAACTGTTTCCCCTTCTATCACTGTCTGCCTGTGCAAAAATCTCTTTTCCTCTATTTTATAAGCCCAGCTATCAAAGCTGTGGCTGCTCTGGGGTTTGCGAACAGGAGAGGCTGAGACAGAGCCTTCTTCCCATCAGCAGCATGGCCAGTGGCTGGCACAGGGGCGGTCCTGAGCCCCCACAGCAGAGCAGAAAGCCAGCATTGATGCAGCTGGCTGTTGCAACCAGCGCAGACCCCAGCATCACACCCACGTCAGCACGGAATGAATGGAGTGGCATGGAATGGAAATTAGAATAGAATAGAACAGAACAGAACAGAACAGAATAGAACAGAACAGAATAGACTAGACTAGACTAGACTAGACTAGACTAGA